>JAFLJL010016767.1:62332-63573 GCA_018398815.1 Conus ventricosus
AAATTGAGTGAACGATACTGAATGGATGACACGGGAAACGACTGAATGAAGCACCAGCTGGCAGCTCTTCAGTCGGCACTGCCCAGGGAGGCAGCCCGCTGTGTAAACGAGTGTAGATTGAAAAGCGCTTAGAGCTTGGTCTCTAGGCGATGATATGTGCTATATAAGTATTCACAATAATAATAATATTAAGAAGAAGAAGAAGAAGAAGAAGAAGAAGAATCTGTTCAACGGTTGACTTATCGCGGTTCCATCATGAGCGATGAGGGGTCCAACAAACCAGAAATCCTCCCAAAGGCAGCAAAGACCCCATCAGCAACTGTCCGGGCTGACCCCTGTATGGAGGGACAGTAAGTATCCATAAGACGCAAAATCAGGCTGCTTTGTGCATTGTTTCATTCCATCTTCTTGAGCGCACCTGAGACATGGACAAGCGGGTCTGGAAAGGAGAATCTAAGTCTTGGAAATAAGATTTATTGTAAGATACGAACGAAATGAGAATTTATTGCAAGATACGAACGAAATGAGATGTTATTGTAAGATATCAATGAAATGAGATGGTATTGTAAGATACGAATGAAAATGAGATGTTGTAAGATACGAATGAAATGAGATGTTGTAAGATACGAATGAAATGAGATGTTGTAAGATACGAATGAAATGAGATGGTATTGTAAGATACGAATGAAATGAGATGTTGTAAGATACGAATGAAATGAGATGGTATTGTAAGATACGAATGAAATGAGATGGTATTGTAAGATACGAATGAAATGAGATGTTGTAAGATACGAATGAAATGAGATGGTATTGTAAGATACGAATGAAATGAGATGTTGTAAGATACGAATGAAATGAGATGGTATTGTAAGATACGAATGAAATGAGATGTTGTAAGATACGAATGAAATGAGATGCTATTGTAAGATATGAATGAAATGAGATGTTATTGTAAGATACGAATGAAATGAGATGTTATTGTAAGATATGAATGAAATGAGATGGTATTGCAAGATACGAATGCAATGAGATGCTGTAAGATACGAATGAAATGAGATGGTATTGTAAGATACGAATGAAATGAGATGTTGTACGATACAAATGAAATGAGATGTTGTAAGATACGAATGAAATGAGATGTTATTGTAAGGTACGAATGAAATGAGATGTAAGATACGAATGAAATGAGATGTTATTGTAAGATACGAATGAAATGAGATGCTGTAAGATACGCACGAAAT
>JAFLJL010016768.1:5000-10000 GCA_018398815.1 Conus ventricosus
GCTATTGAACACTTGGTCAAACTTACCATCAAATTAAACACCAGTTTTCCAGGAGAAAATGCTTACTAGCAACCTTTTTTGATATCACTAAAGCTTATGATAAAGTATGGCACTCTCGTTTGCTTTATAAACTTAAAGAGATCGGATTATCAGGAAACATTTATGATTTTCTTAAAGACTTCTTAGAAAATAGATATATTAGAACAAAGGTAGGGAACTCTTACTCTACAAGAAGAAAATTACACATGGGCATTCCTCAGGGGTCTGTTATTGCCCTGTACTTTTTAATATTCTGGTGTACGATTTACCCACAAAAATTACTAAGAACATAGAACTAGTCCAATATGCAGATGACATATGCATATGGTTTGAAGTGACATTAAAAAATGTAACACTGTCAGATCACAAAACTATATCAAAAAGTTATATCAAAAGAATTAAATACCCTTTCTGCTTACATGACTGAAAATGGTTTGCAAATATCAACTGAAAAAACACACATGATGTTATTTACTGGATCTGATCCAGTTAATATGCCTTTATTTCAAGTCAACGGCATACCCATTAATATACAAAAATGGTGAAATTCTTGGAGTAAATTTAACATCAAAGTTGTCATGGAATTTTCATATAGAGCATATTCTAACAAAAGCACGAAAAACTTTAAATCTATTAAAGATTATTAGCAAGCATGTTTGGGCTCAGGACACAATTACTCTTTTGCACCTTTCTACCGCACTGGTTAGATCAAAATTAACGTATGCACAAGAGGTTTCTTCAGTGCACCCAAATACTTACTGAAAAAACTTCAAAGTATTGATTCCAAAGCATATAAGATAGCCATGGGACTACCAGTCCATGCCTCTTGTACAAAAGCATACAGTGCTGCTGGGATATTACCACTGGAAGAATATAGGAATCTTGCATGCACCAAATTTGTTATAAGAAGTTCTTCTATAGACAATAATTTAGGCCCTGAAATAAATATTAAATCGGACACTGATTTTCCCAAAAGGGCTAAAAATATATCATCTCAAACGACTCTTAGAACATATACTTCCTCGATTTTAGAATCCTCAGATATCAAACTAACATCTATTGCAAACAGATCTATTGTGTCTCCTGTCCCTCCTGGAAACTAATACGAGCACATTTTGATATTGAGCATACAGATTTAACAAAGGCTGAAAATACTAATTTATTGTTATCCATTATCAAAATGCATTTGCATGATCACTATTCCAACCATTTGAAGATATACACTGATGGATCATTAATCGATGAACATGCAGGTGCAGCATACATTATCCCATGCCTTAACAAAGAAAATTCTTATTATCTCGGAAAAAAACAATCTATATTCACGGCCGAGTTATTTGCTATAATTATGGCTTTAAAGTTTGTTGTGGATTACCCTCAAAATTTATTTAAAGTTGTTTTATGTGTAGATTCCAAGTCAGTTCTTACTGCAATGAAGAATTTTAAATTAAATGTTTGACCTGAGATGATCACTGAAATAAATAATTTAGTACATTTCCTCTCAGTCAGAGGCACCAAATAACATTTCTTTGGGTGCCTCCACTGTGGGTTATATTATAATGAAAAGGTTGATGTTCTAGCAAAGAGAGAGCGAAACGATCATCAGATTCGCATTTTTTTTAACTTCTCTGTGTCAGTGCAGGAGTGCTATACTTTGGCTGAAAAAGTACAATTTTTCTCATTTTCATTTGATAGAAAGAGAAACTGTGATGTTTTGGTTCACACGATGAAATGAAAAATATGCATGAAATGTTAAGTAAGTACGACTAAACATTTACCCTAGACGTCAGATAAGTTCCTTGATCTGTAGATGGAAATTGGATTGTTTGAAAACAAAGTATGTCAAAAATATACATTGTATAATGTGGTCATAGCATTTCAATTGATCACATTCTTGTGTGTAACTTAATGAAAAAATTCATTCCAAATACGTCTGTACAGCCTATTCAAAATGTTTTCCTGTTAGCAAGTGAAACATATCTTTTCTTTTTGCACTTAGCTAAAAGTCCAATTGGCAAATACTTATAATCGATAACAGTCAGTGGTGAGACAGAACAGAAGAGTTATATGCTTGATTTTTCTTTTTGTTTGGTTGTCTGTGTGTAGTTTGTTTTTTTTTTTTCTTTTTTTTTTTAATTTTTTTATCTTTGATTAAGTGGATATTCTATTTTTGTGTTATAGTTGTAGATAAGTTAATTCTTTTACTCGTTGTGTTAACCTTTTTTCCCAGCCCGATTTTTTTTTTTCGTCTAATATCACGTAATGTGAAAGACGTAAAACAAAACAACAACAACACATACATACACACACAACACACACACACACAGACAGAGAGACGGGGGGGGGGGGGGGGGGAAAGAGAGAAGACAGGAGACAGACAGAGAAGAAAAGAAGAGAGAGTGAGACACAGAGAGTGAGAGAGAGAGAGAGAGAAAGAAAGAGAGATAGATCACGTGTGTGTGTGTGTGTGTGTGTGTGTGTGTGTGTGTGTGTGTGTGTGTGTGTGTGTGTGTGTGTGTGTGTTGGGGGTGAAAGAGAGAGAGAGAGAGAGAGAGAGAGAGAGAGAGAAGAGAGAGAGAGGGTTATGATCGTGTTGTGTGTGTGTGTGTGTGTGTGTGTGTGTGTGTGTGTGTGTGTGTGTGTGTGTGTGTGTGACTGATGTGACATTGCAGTCGTTCTGTTTGCCTGTTTGTCTGTCACTGTGTGCATTGCTGAGTGTGTCTGAGAGACAAGGACAGCAGGAGAATTCTATCACTGTGTGTACATACTGTGTGTGTCTGAGGAGACAAGAGGACGACAGCAGGAGAATTCTATCACTGTGGTCATACTGTGTGTGTCTGAGGAGACAAGAGGACGACAGCAGGAGAATGCTATCACTGTGTGTGCATACTGAGTGTGTCTGAGGGACAGAGGACGACAGCAGGAGAATTGCTATCACTGTGTGTGCATACTATGTGTGTCTGAGGAGACAGAGGACGACAGCAGGAGAATGCTATCACTGTGTGTGCATACTGAGTGTGTCTGAGGGACAAGAGGACGACAGCAGGAGAATTCTATCACTGTGTTCATACTGAGTGTGTCTGAGGGACAAGAGGACGACAGCAGGAGAATGCTATCACTGTGTGTGCATACTATGTGTGTCTGAGGAGACAAAGGACGACAGCAGGAGAATTCTATCACTGTGTGTGCATACTGTGTGTGTCTGAGGAGACAAGAGGACGACAGCAGGAGAATTCTATCACTGTGTGTAGTCTGAGGAGACAAAGGACGACAGCAGGAGAATTCTATCACTGTGTGCATACTGTGTGTGTCTGAGGGGACAAGAGAGGACGACAGTAGGAGAATTCTATCACTGTGTGTGTATACTATGTGTGTCTGAGGAGACAGAGGACGACAGCAGGAGAATGCTATCACTGTGTGTGCATACTGTGTGTGTCTGAGGAGACAAGAGGACGAAAGCAGGAGAATTCTATCACTGTGTGTGCATACTGTGTGTGTCTGAGGAGACAAGAGGCGACAGCAGGAGAATTATATCACTGTGTGTGCATACTGTGTGTGTCTGAGGAGACAAGAGGACGACAGCAGGAGAATTCTAAGCATGTGATCAATGCAAGCACATCGTTATCATTGTTCCCCTTCTCCCCCACCTCCTCCCTGACCCCAATCCACCCAACCCTCTTCAGCGTTCTCTTGATGTTCTTGTGAAACGGTTGATCCGGTTGGTTTTTTTTTTTTTTTTTTGTTTTTTTCCCTACAATTATCTGACCTGCCGTTTTGATCGTTCTTTGCCTTTTCTTTCGTTTGATTTTGCCTGTCCTTTCTGGGGCTAATTGCTTTGTCTGTGAGTCCATCTCTGCTCCATTGACTTTGATGACAAAGTGTGCTGATGGTGGTTTTATCTTTAAATGCGCATCATTCGTTTTAGCTCACTGCAGATGTGTAGTTGTTTTTTTTTCACTGACGTTGTACGGTGTGTGTGTGTGTGTGTGTGTGTGTGTGTGTGTGTGTGTGTGTGTGTGTGTGTGTGTGTGTGTGCGAGTGTGTGTGTGCGTGTGTGTGTGTGTGTGTGTGTGTGTGTGTGTGTGTGTGTGTGTGTGAGTGTGTGTGTCTGTGTCTGTGTGTGTGTCTGTGTGTGTGTGTGTGTGTGTGTGTGTGTGTGTGTGTGTGTGCGCGCGCGCGGGTGTGCGTGTGTGTGCGTGTGTGTGCGTGCGTGCGTGCTTTGCGTGTGTGTGTGTGTGTGTGTGTGTGTGTGTGTGTGTGTGTGTGTGTGTGTGTGTGTTTGTGTCTGTGTGCGCGCGTGTCTGAGTGTATGCGTGCGTGCGTGCGTGCGTGCGTGGTGTGTGTGTGTGTGTGTGTGTGTGTGTGTGTGTGTGTGTGTGTGTGTGTGTGTGTGTGTGTGTGTGTGTGCGCGCGCGCATGTGTGTGCGCGCGCATGTGTGTGCGTATGTGCGTGAATGTGTATGTGCTTTTGTATGTATGTGTGCGTGCGTGCGTGCCTACGTGCCTGCAGGCGCGCGCATGTGTGTGTGTATGCGTGCGTGCGTGCGTGTGTGCGTGTGCGGTGTGTGTGTGTGTGTGTGTGTGTGTGTGTGTGTGTAAACACTCTATCCATCTCTCTATCCATCTGTCTATCTTTACGTTTACGTGTTTAAGCCAGGTTAGCAGGTCAGCAATCCACTGTCAGTTGGCATCGGAGCATCCCCGTCTCTGTGATTGTCAGGTGCTGAAAAAATCAATGACGATGCCAGCACTGCCGCTGGGTGGATGACAGACAGGATGGTGACGGTGATGGGGAATAGTTGGGAAGGGTGGGGGGAAAAGGAGGCGCTAGGCGGGTGGGCGGGAAAGTGAGAATGGTGGGGTGAGGAGTCGCAGGCCTTTTGATGTTAGGGGGACTCGGGGTGGGGGTGGGGGGGGGGGGCGGGTTGAGTGGATGGTATTGAGAAGTGAGGCTTGGATGA
>JAFLJL010016768.1:15000-19745 GCA_018398815.1 Conus ventricosus
CGCACACGAAGTGGTGTCGACACACCTGTTTACCCTCCGCGTCTGTTCGGGACAACCCAGGCAAGTGCCCGCTTTACTATCTTCTCCCCCCCCCCTCCCCACACACACCCCTGTGAGGAGGGGGCTTTGTGCTTTGGGTTTCCCCCCCGGTGCAGGCGTGCACTGGCTGGTTCCACGTTCCGGGTCCACAAGTTTGTATAAAGAAACATGACGCCTCTCTCTACCTGCGTTCACGGGGGAGGTGCAGGTGAGGGAAGGGTGTAGTGGGAGGGGGTTGAGAAGACAAAAGACATACATGCGTACGGAGAGAGAGAGAGAGAGAGAGAGAGAGAGAGAGAGGAGAGAGAGAGAGAGAGGAGAGAGAGAGAGGAGAGAGAGAGAGAAGAGAGAGAGAGGGAGAGAGGAGAGAGAGGGAACTGACAGACAAACAGGCAGACAGACAGACAAGCAAAAGCGAGATACAGAGAGCGACAGGAAAGGGAGATGATGAAGGAAGGGAGGGGAGAAGGGAGAGAGAGAGAGAGAGGGGAGAGAGAGAGAGAGAGAGGGGAGAGAGAGAGAGAGAGAGAAGGGACTAGTGAGAGGAGAGGTGGGGAGTAAGGAGAGAGAGAGAGGGGGAGGGAGGGAGGGGGGGGGGGAGAAAAAAAAGAAAAAGAGAGGGAAGGAGAGGACGTAGTCAGACAGACAGACAGACAGACAGACAGACAGACAGACAGACAGACAGACAGACACACACACACACACACACACACACACACACACACACACACACACACACACACACACACATAAACAGAGAGGGGGAAGCGAGGGAGGAGGAAGCGCACTCAAGTGTGTGTGGTGTGTGTGTGTGTGTGTGTGTGTGTTTTGTGTGTGTGTGTTTGTGTGTGTGTGTGTGCGTGCGTGCGTGTGTATGTGTGTGTGTGTGGGGTGTGTGGTGTGTGTGTGGTGTGTGTGTGTGGGGTGTGTGCACGCGCGCGCACCGTGTGTGTGTTTGTGTGTGTGTGTGTGTGTGTGTGTGTGTGTGTTGTGTGTGTGTGTGTGTGTGTGGTGTGTGTGTGTGAAATGCGCGCACGCACCTGTGTGTGTGTGTGTGTGTGTTTTGTGTGTGTGTGTGTATGCGCGCGCTTTGCGTATGAGAGACAGACAGACAGACGGGACAGACAAAGACAGAGCAGATACTTAAGTTGATGTGCTGTAGTTCAGTCATTGCAAAAAAAGGAAGATCAAATGTCTGCGTCAGAATAACCATAAAACCTCACAGCGCACGCGCGTGCGCGCTGACAGACAGACAGGCGGAAAAAGTCACTCTATAGATAGCACAGACTGTAACTATGCTGCAACTGGCAGTTCCCCAAATTGCTGTCCCAATTAGGACGGTGTGTGTTAATAGCGAGTTAATTGCTCTCCGGGGGGCGGGCCCTGCAGCGATGATCGCCATGGCCACACATCATCCACAGTGCGTCCCACCATTTTGGGATGGGGACTAGGATTGGCCGTCATCAGTCTCCACGAAACAGCCAAGGTCTATACCGTTATCCAGCCAGAGAGAGAGAGAGAGAGAGAGAGGAGAGAGAGAGAGAGAGAGAGAGAGGAGAGAGAGAGAGAGGGGAGAAAGAAGGGGGGGGGGGGGGGGGGTCGACGACCCACAGACAGCAAAGAGTCACTGAGAGAGACAGAGGACAGAGAGGCAGAGAGAGAGAGATAGAGAGAGAGAGAGAGAGAGAGAGAGAGAGAGACTCAGAGAGAGAGAAGAGAGAGAGAGAAACGGGTAGATCGACAAGACACAGAGAGAGAGAGAGAGGGAGAGTGACAGACAGAGAGACAAGGAGAGAGCGAGAGTGAGGAGAGAGAGAGAGAGGGAGGGAGAGAGAAGAGGGAGGGAGGGAGGGAGAGAGGAGAGAAACGGGTACATCGGGCAGACAGATCGACAATGCAGAAAAACGCGCGCACGCACGCACGCACGCACGTACGCACGCACACATACACACACCACACACACACACACACACACACACACAACACACACAACACACACACACACACTACACACACACACACACACACACGGATGCACGTATGCACTCGCTCACATACAGTCACAGAGAGAGACAAGACAGACAGAGATACAGAAGACAAAATGAGGGCAGAAGATAAACAGAATGAAAGATAAAAAGACAGACAATTAGACAGACAGACAAACTGACTGACGAGCAGTCATAGACAGAAGACAGAAAAAGACAGACAGAGACATGTACAGACAGGGAATCACTGGTAAGTGTGAGAAACTGACATCTCATCGTTTGTATCCTTTTCATTAAGTCTCCGCGTCACAAAACGGCAAAATCATTTGAAAATAAATAAATAGTAAAATAAATAAACAAATAAATAAAAACAGGAAGTTAACTGTGAGACTATTTGTAACCCGGGCATTTGATCATAGTCCACATGTCTTTAAGACTTCATATAAAGTAAAACCACCAATCATTCGTTGATTCTTGAAAGATTCTTAACACAAGTGCCAAGGTGGACCTCCTGGTTGTTCCTTTCTTTGCACAGTGATTGAAAAACTTATAGTTGTTTTTTTTTTTTCTTATTCAGCATGTTATCAGTTGCAGGTTATTTTAATGTTTTACTTTAAGGAGCAAAAAAAGGTAGCTTCTTTCACTTGTGGGCCATTTTATTTCGATTCAGATCTAAGAATTACCTTACGCCCCCATCTTTTCTCTCTTCTCTCTCTCTCTCTCTCTCTCTCTCTCTCTCTCTCTCTCTCTCTCTCTCTCCTCTCTTTCTCTTGACTTCATTCAGTTCTCGCTTTTGTCCCCCCAGCAAAGGTTTCGCCCTGTAATCTAAAAGTGGTCTATTATCGAACAATGCCAGGTGTAATCTTCATCCAACAGGGGAATGTGTACGGGCTCCAACCGAGACACCCAACCGGAGAAGTCCCGCGCTCCTAACCACTCGGCGATCGCACCATCTAGAGCCAGTAAAGCGAAGAGAGACGTCAGAGCTACCAGCAGAAACTGGTGGCGACCAAGGGCCAACGCTGCCCTTAGTGAGGTTGATTTTCCATTAGTTGCATACGGGAAAGGGGGGGGGGAAGATAGGAGAGGATGGTGCGCCGTGGAACCCGACTAGCACACACACACACACACCGAGCACATCACATCACAGGCACACAACACAAAACCACACACCACACACACACACACACACACACACACACCAAAAGAGAGACACACACCACACACACACCCCACACCACACACACACACACCAACACACACACACACACACACATTAATCACATCATATCACATCACAACGTGACCCAAAATTACTTGATTAGTTCATATCCCCAAAAATAGATTCCACATTCGGCAAATTACCAGACGAATAAAAGCTTGAGAACTAGGAAATACGAAATTCTCATTGTCCTCGGCTAAATGTCAATTGTCGACATCCGATGTTTTTCTTAAGCGCCAGATGGCAATCAACTGCTGTTCTGAAGCGGACATGTGACGCCCACGGCCGCGGAAGCCATACTGTAAGAGCTGACCCGAAGCCCCGACAACTACGATGTCTGGAAAGCCACGTGCAGCAAAGGTCGACATGTAAGGCCACGTACAGCAAAGGTCGACATGTAAGGCCACGTACAGCAAAGGTCGACATGTAAGGCCACGTACACCAAAGGTCGACATGTAAGGCCACGTACAGCAAAGGTCGACATGTAAGGCCACGTACACCAAAGGTCGACATGTAAGGCCACGTACAGCAAAGGTCGACATGTAAGGCCAACGTGCAGCAAAGGTCGACATGTAAGGCCACGTACAGCAAAGGTTCGACATGTAAGGCCACGTACAGCAAAGGTCGACATGTAAGGCCACGTACAGCAAAGGTCGACATGTAAGGCCACGTACAGCAAAGGTCGACATGTAAGGCCACGTGCAGCAAAGGTCGACATGTAAGGCACGTACAGCAAAGGTCGACATGTAAGGCCACGTACAGCAAGGTCGACATGTAAGGCCACGTACAGCAAAGGTCGACATGTAAGGCCACGTACAGCAAAGGTCGACATGTAAGGCCACGTACACCAAAGGTCGACATGTAAGGCCACGTACAGCAAAGGTCGACATGTAAGGCCACGTACACCAAAGGTCGACATGTAAGGCCACGTACACCAAAGGTCGACATGTAAGAGCCGACCCGAAACCCCGACAACTACGATGTCTGGAAAGCCACGTACAGCAAAGGTCGACATGTAAGAGCCGACCCGAAACCCCGACAACTACGATGTCTGGAAGGCACGTACAGCAAAGTTGACATGTAAGAGCCGACCCGAAACCCGACAACTCGATGTCTGGAAAGCCAGTACAGCAAAGGTCGACATGTAGAGCGACCGAAACCCGACAACTACGATGTCTGGAAGGCACGTACAGCAAAGGTGACATGTAAGAGCGACCCGAAACCCGACAACTACGATGTCTGGAAGGCCGTACAGCAAAGTTGACATGTAAGAGCCGACCGAAACCCCGACAACTACGATGTCTGGAAGCCAGTACAGCAAGGTCGCATGTAAGAGCTGACCGAAACCCTGACAACTACGATGTCTGGAAAGCCACGTACAGCAAGGGACAAGAGAACGTGGGAATAAGCAGTGAAAAGTAGCAAGTCAAAAAAAGTATGTAACATAGGAAAATAGCAAAGCTTGAAGTAGCAAATGTAGCAAATGAAACATTGTACAT
>JAFLJL010016768.1:20745-31277 GCA_018398815.1 Conus ventricosus
AGTCTGTATGTTTTAAGGGACTTGGGGTGCTTGTTGATATATGTGTTGTTACGTTATGTTGATTGGATATGGGTTCATTCCAGTTGGCTATGGTTCATATTTTTTTTGTGTGAGACTTGTTCATATTTTCTGTGTGAGACTTGTTATGTGAATGTAGTTATGCTTGGAGATACAGTCGCTTGTGTAGTGATGCATTATTTGCAATAAGTGAGGATGGAGATTCCTCAGTGAAGTGTCATGGATCGTGATCATATTATATTGTGCTTTTCAAAAGAATTGTGAAGAGAAGATTATGGCAAATCCGCAGGTAGGGGAATCGCATAAGTGTGCACAGAGGTCGTTATAAATGAGTTGAAATAACGCAAGAGCGCACGTCAATGATAACTCATTGGAGTGGTATTCACTAATGGTATATTTTTATAATTTATAACCGTTGGTTGTAAAGTATTTTCCAAACTTTGCGCGTGTAGCTGTGTGTCAGCAAAATTTCGGTTGTTGTCTGTTTTGTACCGTTGTTTTGAGACAATGCGGTGCATAGTCTTTTGCAAGGGGGAAATTGTCACGGTCAAAATTCAACACAACCAAAGTGTGGTCCGTCGCCGGCCACTTCGACTGGACATAAGTCCAAACGCAGACATCTTGGCGCCACGTAGACCGGGCCCATGGTTCGGGATCCGGCCAATTAAGCTTAGTGGAGAGGCTTCACAGAGACGGTACGATCCACCCAGACTGACTAAGCCGTTTTGACCGACGCCTCGATGTCTAGTGAGACGAGTCGTAGCGCCTGGCTCAGACTCATCTGGCCACTTTGTGGAACCAGCGTCATTGTTAATCGGGACGTCGTGGCGCCCACCCAGACTCAGCTGGCCAATTTTCACTGCCCAGTGTCCACGACTTAAGCCACACGGCGCCAGTTAAGTAGGAAAGGGGGGAAGGTAGTGTGTGGTGGGGGTGAAATCTAGCTAATCAATTAAATGACCAATTGACCACCACAGAGAGTAAGGTGTGTAGGCGTGACTGTCATGATTTGAATATCCAATGGAATTAGAGGGAGATAACTTCGGGTAAAAATACTGACCAATGGTACTCGCCCTTGTTGGACAGATCGGAACACAATAAGAGGGATGAGAGAGTGAGAGAAGGGGAGAACGAGGGGAGAACGAACAGAGAGACAGAGAGAGAGAGGTCTGAGTGTAATCTCTGAGGAGAGAAACGCAGGAGAGAGATGAGGGGAGGAGAGAAGAGAACCAAGTTGAGAGATTAGCATGAGATAGTCTGCAGAGGAAGGACTGAGGAGAGATGTGGAGAGAGAGAGAGTTGCTAATTAATGAAGAAGAAAAGAAAGAAAGGAAAAAAAAAAAAAAAGAAAAGCAACCATGTCCATTTGATAAGAGCAGACTAGAAGAGAGAGAGAGAGAGAGTGCAATGCGTTAAGGCAGGAAGAAAGAAAGGAGAACAGATCGATGTTGATAGTCACTGTTCTATCCTCACTGGGGTTCGACCTCATACTTGGCCAGCGCCACTTTCACCAGCAGTCCAGCCTGACCGGTGCCAGCAGTCCAGCTTGACCGGTGCAAGTAGACCAACACCAGTGCCAGCAGTGTGACGTGTTGTGAAAGTGACAGTGAAAAGAAAAAGAAAAGAAAAGAAAAGAGACAGTGATTCGTGAATAGTTTAAGATCACCTGGCCAGGTAAAGTAGAAATCTATTTATACCCGGGTTAGTTAATGATGTTTTAGATAAATGATTTTGTGAAGTTCAGGAAAGAGAGAATGTTTTATTTCATTTGATTCCATATGCATTGATGTTTCGTTCTATGAACATGTGTAGTAAAGTTATAGACTTTACTAGTGGTTTGATGTGACGAATGCATGATATATGAATGAGATCGTAAGCAAGCTGTGGAGTGTGTTTGGGCTGTGCGCTAGTCCTTCCTCCACTGACATCACCGAGGTTGACAATCATACTGTCTCCTTTCCCCCTTCCCATTGTACTGATGCCATCATACTATCTCCTTTCCCCCTTCCCATTGTACTGATGCCATCATACTGTCTCCTTTCCCCTTCCCACTGTACTGATGCCATCATACTGTCTCCTTTCCCCCTTCCCATTGTACTGATGCCATCATACTGTCTCCCTTTCCCCCTTCCCATTGTACTGATGCATCATACTGTCTCCTTTCCCCCTTCCCATTGTACTGATGCCATCATACTGTCTCCTTTCCCCCTTCCCATTGTACTGATGCCATCATACTGTCTCCTTTCCCCTTCCCATTGTACTGATGCCATCATACTGTCTCCTTTCCCCCTTCCCACTGTACTGATGCCATCATACTGTCTCCTTTCCCCCTTCCCATTGTACTGATGCCATCACACTGTCTCCTTTCCCCCTTCCCATTGTACTGATGCCATCATACTATCTCCTTTCCCCCTTCCCATTGTACTGATGCCATCATACTGTCTCCTTTCCCCCTTCCCATTGTACTGATGCGGGTAAAGCTGCATCATACTGTCTCCTTTTCCCCCTTCCCATTGTACTGATGCGGGTAAAGCTGCCATCATACTGTCTCCTTTCCCCCTTCCCATTGTACTGATGCGGGTAAAGCTGCCATCATACTGTCTCCTTTCCCCCTTCCCATTGTACTGATGCGGGTAAAGCTGCCATCATACTGTCTCCTTTCCCCCTTCCCATTGTACTGATGCGGGTAAAGCTGCCATCATACTGTCTCCTTTCCCCCTTCCAATTGTACTGATGCGGATAAAGCTGCCATCATACTGTCTCCTTTCCCCTTCCCATTGTACTGATGCGGGTAAAGCTGCCATCATACTGTCTCCTTTCCCCCTTCCCATTGTACTGATGCGGATAAAGCTGCCATCATACTGTCTCCTTTCCCCCTTCCCATTGTTACTGATGCGGATAAAGCTGCCATCATACTGTCTCCTTTCCCCCTTCCCATTGTACTGATGCGGATAAAGCTGCCATCATACTGTCTCCTTTCCCCCTTCCCATTGTACTGATGCCATCATACTGTCTCCTTTCCCCCTTCCCATTGTACTGATGCCATCATACTGTCTCCTTTCCCCTTCCCATTGTACTGATGCCATCACACTGTCTCCTTTTCCCCCTTCCCATTGTACTGATTGCGGATAAAGCTGCCATCATACTGTCTCCTTTCCCCTTCCCATTGTACTGATGCCATCATACTATCTCCTTTCCCCCCTTCCCATTGTACTGATGCCATCATACTATCTCCTTTCCCCCTTCCATTGTACTGATGCCATCATACTGTCTCCTTTCCCCCTTCCCATTGTACTGATGCCATCATACTGTCTCCTTTCCCCCTTCCCATTGTACTGATGCCATCATACTATCTCCTTTCCCCCTTCCCATTGTACTGATGCGGATAAAGCTGCCATCATACTGTCTCCTTTCCCCCTTCCAATTGTACTGATGCGGTTAAAGGCCTGCCATCATACTGTCTCCTTTCCCCCTTCCAATTGTACTGATGCGGATAAAGCTGCCATCATACTGTCTCCTTTCCCCCTTCCCATTGTACTGATGCGGATAAAGCTGCCATCATACTGTCTCCTTTCCCCCTTCCCATTGTACTGATGCGGATAAAGCTGCCATCATACTGTCTCCTTTCCCCCTTCCCATTGTACTGATGCGGATAAAGCTGCCATCATACTGTCTCCTTTCCCCTTCCCATTGTACTGATGCCATCATACTGTCTCCTTTCCCCTTCCCATTGTACTGATGCCATCATACTGTCTCCTTTCCCCCTTCCATTGTACTGATGCGGATAAAGCTCTCAGTAACCTGCATTTGTCTGCACCTCGTTTTGCTTCGAGTAAGACGACCTGCTGTTTTGGGAGTTTCAGTCACCACAGAACAGTTTTGTGCCGTGGACTTCACCTGTGGCAAGCTACATGCTTGCAAGATGGCAGGTGATTGGCTCTCAACGTCACCTTGCTTCATTCCCACTGCCACTGCCTGTTTCACAAGGGTCAAACTGCTGTCTGAAGTGTCTAAGGGTGAGGGTATAGTCGGTACAGGTTCTGACACAATTGGTGGGATCTGAGCAGAATGACCTCCTGGGGTACAATCAGTTAGTACCAGGGAGTTGGAGTGCTCATCGTCTAAAGCTTGAAGAACATCCTGGTGTGAAGGGGTTTTGTCAGTCACCAGCGTGTTCCCTACACGGACATCATCACTGTGGGATGGGGCTGTAGGAGACACATTGACAGGGGATACCAACAAGTCATTGGGGGACATGTCATTTGTATCTTCCTCTACCAGTCTCACCCCCCACTGGTCGATTTTTCGCCGGTACCTTGGTTGGGGGTTACGTTGAGGCTGGGATTTTGCGGGCGTGGAAGACATCTGGGACTGACAGGTCGATGGGTGAGCCTTCTGGTTACTGTCCACAGTAACATATGTTGTCTGAACATTGTCTTGGCCAGCTGCAGTTGAGCTGAGTATGACTCTTCTTGTTGGTGTGTGTCAAGTCTTTTTTCAGCTGTGCTGTCTCTGGTACTCTCATGCTCTGTAGGTGGAGGGTATCTGTTATTGGTCTTCGGCTTCTGACTCTGGAGTGTCGGAAGTGCGTTCATGTCATAGGGGTGGGGTGGATGGCTGCCCAGGCTGCAGATTACCTGGCTGGTCTGACCACTGGTCTGCTCTCCATGGAGGTGACTGGATGTGAGCTGAATCAGGTCCTCTCCTTGGGGTATACCACCAGTTATTTCTGGATCTGAGTGTCTCTTCCCCATTGTCTTCCTGCTGTCAGCTTCTGCCGCGCACCTTCTTCCTCTGACTGCAGAGTCAACAGGGCTGTCTTTAGGAAGTGATTTCCTATGGTTCTTGACTTGCTGCCCAGACTGTCTGTGATGCAGACGACCCTTCCAGAAATAGACGCTTCTTCCTGCTGCCTTTTCTTTCTTGAGAACTTGGCTCTGTCGATGAGTCAGGTCGGCGGCCACTCTGACACCAATGGAGACAGCCATTTCTTTCCTGCTCTCGTTTGCCTGAAGAATATTGAGTTTATCGTTCCAGCGGTGGATGCAGGCGATGATGGGTCTGGGGTTGTTCCAGTCCTCGGTCTTGTGTCCCGTGCGATGGGCGCGTTCTATGTCATCGACTGTCCATTGTTTCTTGTCAGGGAAAAATCTGTTTAGAAGCTGAACAACTTTGTGGGTGCACTGTTGGGGGCTCTCATTTGAGCCTTCATATACGTTGAAAAATCTTAAGTTGTTTCGCCTCGAGAATGATTCCAGGTGGTCGATCTCCTCTTCAGCTTTCCTGCTAGCGTCACAGTGGTAATCGTTCCATTGCTGCAAGCGATCACACTGTTCTTCAAGAAATCTGCATCTCCTCAGAATAAGTTCTGTTTGCTGTTTTAGTTTCTCATGCTGCTCTTGAAGGGAGCAACACCATTCATGCAGTTGGTCCACTGAACTGGCAAGCCCATCTTCGGGTGGGTAAGCACCCGGATGATAGGTGGCCTCCCTGTGAGTCCATGGGTAACCTGCAAGGTGCAGCATTCTTTTCTGGACCTGTGTTACAGAGAAATCAGGCCAGACGTCAGAACCTTGTGAGTTGTTTGAACTGTGTTGCTGGACTGGGTCGAAATCCTGGTTGTAGTTTGAGTAGTCAGAGAAATTCTTGGTGTGGTCTCGTCTATACTGACGATTGTACACATCTGTTGGACAGGATTACTCTCTATATCTCCGGAAACAAGCAGCAGCCATGACAGAAAAAATATCAAAACAAACATGTCCTTGATGATGGTTGATTCGATGCTGCACCTCACTTGCATACAGCACACTGTCCGGAGCCTCAGAGTACCAGGTCTTTGGAATGTGATCTGATGAAACCTGTAGGCAACAGCCCACATGCCAAAAACAACGTTTCAGCCCAAAAGAGCATCTTCCAAAGCAGCAGTTTTTTTCTTGCTGTGTGTGTTGAAAAAGAAAAAAGAAAAGTCTTTGCGGGCGCCTGTGCTCCTGTTCTCTCCAGACAAACAAACTACCGTCAGCAGTGAACACAACAGTATGTCACAGGCAGAGTCAAAGGCCAGGAGAGTTTAATTCCTTGTGCCTGTAGCCTTACCTGCCCACTGAGGTGAAAAAAACGTGCACGTGCAAGGCGCATGTTGTGCGCGGTTGCCTCAACTGAAAATGATCCAGTCCTGAATTCCTATCACACCACTGTTTTCTTCTTTTTATGTATTAATTAATCAGCAGGATGTACCTTCGATGCCACTGTCAATCAAACTAAACCGATGGTACCACCGTTTTCAGCACACCTTCATACACCTTCTTGCAAACTTTCACTGCAGTCCAACATTACTTAGTACCTGATTTTGTATTTTTTCCGAGACAGACTGAACACGCATTCTCCCTTCTCGCAAACAAGAGACAGAGAGAGAGAGAGGGAGAGTGACAGACAGAGAGACAAGGAGAGAGCGAGAGTGAGAGAGAGAGAGAGAGAGAGAGAGAGAGAGAGAGAGAGAGAGAGAGAGTGAGAGAGAGAGAGGGAGGGAGGGAGGGAGAGAGAGAGAGAAACGGGTACATCGACAAGACAGATCGACAATGCAGAAAAACGCGCGCACGCACGCACGCACGCACGTACGCACGCACACATACACACACACACACACACACACACACACACACACACACACACACACACACACACACACACGATGCACGTATGCACTCGCTCACATACAGTCACAGAGAGAGACAAGACAGACAGAGATACAGACAGACAAAATGAGACAGACAGATAAACAGAATGAAAGATAAAAAGACAGACAATTAGACAGACAGACAAACTGACTGACGAGCAGTCACTAGACAGACAGACAGACAGACAGAGACATGTACAGACAGGGAATCACTGGTAAGTGTGAGAAACTGACATCTCATCGTTCGTATCCTTTTCATTAAGTCTCCGCGTCACAAAACGGCAAAATCATTTGAAAATAAATAAATAGATAAATAAATAAACAAATAAATAAAACACGGAAGTTAACTGTGAGACTATTCGTAACCCGGGCATTGATCATAGTCCACATGTCTTAAGACTTCATATAATGTAATCCACCCAACTCATTCGTTGATTCTTGAAAGATTCTTAACACAAGTGCCAATGTGGACCTCCTGGTTGTTCCTTTCTTTGCACAGTGATTGATAAAACTTATAGTTGTTTTTTTTTTTTTCTTATTCAGCATGTTATCAGTTGCAGTGTGTATTTTAATGTTTCTACTTTAAGGAGCAAAAATGGTAGCTTCTTTCACCTTGTGAGGCCCATTTGATTTCGATTCAGATCTAAGAATTACCTTAGCCCCCATCTTTTCTCTCTCTCTCTCTCTCTCTCTCTCTCTCTCTCTCTCTCTCTCTCTCTCTCTTCTCTCTCTCTCTCTCTCTCTCCTTCTCATGTATGTGAGAAAAAAGATAATTGAGCAAAATACCGGTTAACATAAGGATGATCCAATGTGCGGATGTTCTGGGGAGGGCGGGGGGCTGGGGAGGGTGTGTGGGCTGGCGGAATAGGGGAGGGAGAGGGAAGGGTTAGTGGTCAAGTGTGTGTGATTATGGCGGTATGGATGTTGGGGGATAATAGTAGAAAGGTAGCGGGGTGGGGCGGAGGGAAAGGTGAGGACGTGTGTGTGTGTGTGTGTGTGTGTGTGTGTGTGTGTGTTGTGTGTGTGTGTGTGTGTGTGTATGTGTGTGTGTGTGTGAGTACGTATACGCATGAAATTTCTGCTTTTTGTATCGGTGAATGCATTTGCCAACCCCCTTGTCTAAAAGGCTTAACTGCTAAACGGACAATAAAAAATGTCAGTGTCAGTGTCTCTCTCTCTCTCTCTCTCTCTCTCTCTCTCTCTCTCTCTCCTCTCTCTCTTGACTTCATTCAGTTCTCGCTTTCGTCCCCCCAGCAAAGGTTTCGTCCATGTAATCTAAAAGTGGTCTATTATCGAACAATGCCAGAGTGTAATCTTCATCCAACAGGCACTGTGTACGGGCTCCAACCCGAGACACCCAGACCGGAGAAGTCCAGCGCTCCTAACCACTCGGCGATCGCACCATCTAGCAGCCAGTAAAGCAGAAGAGAGACGTCAGAGCTACCAGCAGAAACATGGTGGCGACCAAGGGCCAGAACGCTGCCCCTTAGTGAGGTTGATTGTCCATTAGTTGCATACGGGGAAAGGGGGGGGGAGAGAATAGGAGGGGATGGTGCGCCGTGGAAACTGACTAGCACCACACCACACACAGAGCACATCACATCACAGCACACACACACACACACACACACACACACACACACACACACACACACACAGAGAGAGAGAGCACACACACACACACACACACACACACACACACACACACACACACACCACACACACACACATTACATCACATCATATCACATCACAACGTGACCAAAAGTTACTCTGATTAGTTCATACTCCCAAGAATAGATTCCACATTCGGCATTACCAGACGAATAAAAGCTTGAGAACTAGGAAATACAGAAATTCTATTGTCCTCGGCTAAATGTCAATTGTCGACATCCGATGTTTTTCTTAAGCGCCAGATGGCAATCAACTGCTGTTCCTGAAGCGGACATGTGACGCCCACGGCCGCGGAAGCCATACTGGTAAGAGCTGACCCGAAGCCCCGACAACCACGATGTCTGGAAAGCCACGTGCAGCAAAGGTCGACATGTAAGGCCACGCACACCAAAGGTCGACATGTAAGTCCACGTACACCAAAGGTCGACATGTAAGGCCACGTACACCAAAGGTCGACATGTAAGGCCACGTACAGGAAAGGTCGACATGTAAGGCCACGTACACCAAAGGTCGACATGTAAGGCCACGTACACCAAAGGTCGACATGTAAGGCCACGTACACCAAAGGTCGACATGTAAGGCCACGTACACCAAAGGTCGACATGTAAGGCCACGTACAGCAAAGGTCGACATGTAAGGCCACGTACACCAAAGGTCGACATGTAAGGCCACGTACACCAAAGGTCGACATGTAAGGCCACGTACACCAAAGGTCGACATGTAAGGCCACGTACACCAAAGGTCGACATGTAAGAGCCGACCCGAAACCCCGACAACTACGATGTCTGGAAAGCCACGTACAGCAAAGGTGGACAAAGAGCAAAGTAGGGAAATCTTGGCAAGTCAAAGAAAAGTATGTACACATAGGAAAAATAGCAAAGCATTGGAAAAGTAAGCAAATGTATGCAAATGTAGGCATTGTACATAAACGTAGGAAAAGTAGAGAAAAAAAAACATACGAAAAGTAGGCAAAAGTAAGAAGAGTACGCAAACGAAGAAAAAAAAACCCAGGATAACATAGGAAATGTAGGCATATGAAGGAAAAGTACGCAAGCGTAAAAAAAGTAGTAAAACGTGGGAATAGCAGGCAAATGTAGGAAAAGGAGAAAAACATCTATGAATAGTAAGCAAATGTAGGAAAATTAGAAAAACATAGGAACAGTAGGCAAATGTAGGGAAAGGAGAAAAGCATAGGAATAGTAGGCAAATGTAGGAAAAGGAGAAAAGCATCTATGAATAGTAGGGAAATGTAGAAAAAGTAGAAAAACGTAGAAATAGTAGGCAAAATGTAGGAAAATTAGAAAACATAGGAATAGTAGGCAAAACATAGGAATAGTAGGCAAAACATAGGAATAGTAGGCAAATGTAGAAAAAGCAGTGAAAAAAAACCATAGGAAACGCAGGCAAATATAGGAAAGGTAGAAAAAAAAAACATAGGAATAGTAGGCAAAGATAGGAAAAGTAGAAAAACATAGGAATAGTAGGCACATGAAGAGAAAAGTAGACAAAACACGGGAATAGTAGGCAAATGTACGAAGCAAATGTAAGAATGGTGGAAAAAAAAAATATAGGAATAGTAGACAAATGTAAGAAAAGTAGAAAAAAAAAACCATAAGATTAGTAGGCGAATGCAGGAAAAGTAGTAAAACCTAGGAATAGTAGTCTAAAATAGGAAAGGAGGAAGGCACTGGAATAGTAGGCAAATGTAAGATTACATATCCAAAAAAAAAAAAAACCAAACCCAGGAATAGTAGGCAAATGGAAGATAAGTACGCAAACAAAGGAAAACATTGGAAAGGCAGGCAAATGTAGGAAACTGGTCAAACTGATGGGGAAAAAGAAGTGGGGCCGCAGGGAAAGTATGGCAATGCAGGGAACTGTGGCGCAGGCTGAACGCAAAACCCGATCAGCAACGCAACAGAACTGACCGCTTGTTCAACGCCCGTTGAAACGTCAGGAGAAAATCGACAATGAACGTAAGTGGAGCGTAGTCTCTGTGTTTCCGGTTACCACGCTAAGGTCACAGTTCGGGGTTCAGGGCCACATGTGTCGGAAGTAATCATAGAGACTTGCCTTCCTACGCCACTGCTACGGAACAAGGGTTTGAAAGTAAAACAAAAAAAGAAGTCCAGGTGACTGACACAGCAGTGTACTGTGTTTGCAAGAA
>JAFLJL010016769.1:8321-27413 GCA_018398815.1 Conus ventricosus
ACTAACCCCTTCTGTTTTTAAATTCTGAGTCCTTGGCGGCAACTAACCCCTTCTCTTTTTAAATTTTGAGTCCTTGGCGGTAACTAACCCCTTCTCTTTTTAAATTTTTCTTTAGTTTCCCCCCTCAGTCACTTCGTTTTGAAACAATCTAATTAACTTATCTAATACAGAAAATTTTAAACAATTTTTACCATTTATCCATGTTCACACAGAAAAAAATCTATATTAACTTATCTAATACAGAATTTAATCGTATTTTACCATTTATTTCCATGTTCACACAGAACCTTTCATGTCATTAGCCAGACATATAAAGTAATTCTAAATACTTCCCCTAATTCAACTGCTAATGTACAAATCATGTCTTTCCACGTCTACAGAGTTATTTTTCCTACTGCTTTTATTATAGCCATATACTTAATCCGTTTTATTATGCAGTTAAATGGTACATAACCTTTTTTACTTCAATGGTACATAACCTTGTTTTACTTCAATGGTACATAACCTTGTTTACTTCAATGGTACATAACCTTGTTTACTTCAATGGTACATAACCTTGTTTACTTCAATATTTCAGCCAGAGGCCAGTATGACTTCGGTTTTTTGTTGTTGTTGTTGTTGTTGTTGTTGTTTTTTGGATTGTTTGTTCTTGTTCTGAGTGTTTGTTGTCGTTTTTTTCCTTTTGTACTGTGTCCGATTTTACAATTTTTTTGTTTCCAAACATCCAGATAAAGAAACTTCTACAATAGCTACTATCAACTAAATAAGATACAAGATCATATACATGAGGCACATGTCACAATCTGAAGTACACCGACACACTTTTTTTAAAAAAAGTTTCAAGAGACTTTTAAATGTAAAATTAAATAAATACACAAATTAAAAAAAAGAGCAACCCCATGTCTGTACGTTTACCAGGCGGACAATCATATCTATTCGTATTATCAATCACTGTCATCATCATCTAATAATCATCATTGGTATTACTTTAAGTTTAAACACCTTTTCATCATCATTTGTATTACTTCAAGTTTAAAACACCTTTTCAATGTAATACACAAATACTAAGGTTTACATTATCAACTTCTGCCCACTGATCTGATGATCACAAATCTCACAACCATATCTATTTCGTAATATTTATGTTAGAAGCTTTTTTCAGATATCACCTGCATTTTTCTCCTTTAAGTAATCCTCATTTTTCAGATTACTCACCCATCTTAATGACTTATCAAATACAAAATTCACTCAATGGTGTATAACATCAATCCATACACATGTTGTAAAACTCGTGTAGGCTGGGGGTGGTACAGGAGGCAGAGGAAAGAGAGAGGGGGAGAAGAAGACAGAACAGAAAGACAGGCAGAGATGTGTTGGCTTGTAATAAAGTGTTCACACATTATAGATCAACCTTCTGGTTGGTTGGTTGTTGTCTTTATTCTTAAATAACATCCATTTTAAAAATTACTCTTTCTTTTCTGACATCCAGATCAAGAAGCATCAATGATATCCACTTTCTATCAAAATATGACTATACAAGACCATATACATGAAACATACACCTCAACCTGTATTACATTGACATTTATCTTCTTTTTTTTCATGAGGAGTTTTAATGCATGGTAATATTTCTTTTTCAGAAATCAACCCCATATATAAACCAGTCACGAAACCAGTCAAGCTTCACATTTATTGCATAAGATCTGTGTTTTATTATCAGATAATAAACACTCCCAAACCCCTCACTATCTACGTTTTATTACTAAATTGTAAAACCATCAACACTCAATAATATCTAAGCTTGAAGCTACTTTCCAGATATCATCTGCTCTTGCTTCTGTGTGTGTGTGTGTGTGTGTGTGTGTGTGTGTGTGTGTGTGTGTGTGTGTGATTACGAATTACGAACCCATTTCATGAATTTAATAAAAGTTATATTGTCCACTCATAACCGTGTTGTATCATTCATCTCACTGACTGCTCATTAAAAGGCATTTTTGTGAATTAGTTAAAATTCATTAGCCAGATGTTTCATATAAAGAAATATATTTCATTGCGCCCATATCCTTCATTTGGACTGTTAATCAGTCAAAATGTAGATCACATGCTTACCATTTAAAGCAGATATTCATTTCAGACTACATACACACACCTTATTTTAAACATATTTCTTTTCAGTTAATTCTGACAATTGGATTTCAATGGAAACATTCACTTATTAATGCACGCACGCACGCATGCACGCACACACACACACACAGCATGCTTATGTTCAGTTAGAATTCCTTCATGTTGTCAAACACAGTGACACTGCGTTGGTCCCAAGTCACACACTATTCTATCACACCGCCCATGCCACCAGTTCAGACACTACTCACCAAGTTCTGCCAACTACCACTGAGTAACAGACACATGACTGTCCACTGATCATCACGCCCCTTCCTCCTCTGGCACAACAAGTACAGACGTTTTTTTGTGCACATGTCTCTTGTTTACTAGGTTACCCCCAGCAGCTTCTGTTGCCTAATGATGTGTGTGTGTGTGTGTGTGTGTGTGTGTGTGTGTGTGAAGAATGTCAACGGATTCCATTCAACGTCTTCTCACTTAACGTAATTACAGACAGATTGTGTAACGGTGTGTGTGTGTGTTGTGTGTGTGTGTGTGTGTGTGTGTGTGTGTGTGTGTGTGTGTGTGTGCTTCCTCTCACTCCAGATCAACAGTTCAGTCAGTTGACCATACACAAAGGAATCAAAACAGAGAAAGAAACAAACAAAAGCCCTGCCACTTTCTTTCTTTCAAGCAATCAGCCACATCTCTCTGTCTGTCCGTTTGTCTATCCACCTCTTTTTCCCCTATGTTTTGTTTTGTTTTGTTACTTATGATGCTCTCCTCTCAATTTTTAACCACACAATTTTAAAATGTTATTTGTACAACTCTTCCTTGTAGGGTACATAGTTTCATTTTTTTTACAACCAGTCAGTAAAAATATAAACAATAAATCTTGATATACTCACTCAATAATTTAAAACAAGTAAAAACATGAGCGGAAGGGGGGTGGATGGATGCACGCACGCACGCACACACACACACACACACACACACATGTATACATGTGCTGGGCTGTATGTGCACACTCAAATATACTACTAACGCAATATATATTCGCAAGCACAAACACAGTGACATGAACACATACAGATCAAACACATGTATGATGTATGCAAATAGTGGACATGCATCCCTTCCCCTTTCTCTTTTTCTCTCCTGAGAACATAAGCAATAGAAAATTTCTGTGGTTCTTTGATGTGGTTCTTTGATTTGTAAAACTTTCGAAATATGAACAAAAAAAAATCCTTTTGATACCTTACATAGTTTGGATCTTTCGCGGTACACTCTTTACACACACACACAAACGCGCGCGCGCACACACATTCACAAAGCATTTTATACACACCCTTGTCACCCATGTACTCTCTCTCTCTCTCTCTCTCTCTCTCTCACACACACACACACACACCGAGTGCATATACAATTAACAGGAGCATTATTACTGTTTCTTCTTAAGTTTACACCGCTTCTGCCAGGCCAGTGGCATCAGTCCTTCAAAAAGCAGGGGGGGGGGGGGGGGAGGGGAAGGCACACATGTGTTCCCACATCATGAATGTAATTTCTCTTCTCTTCCTCTGTTTTCAGGGCCCATACCCTGCACTCACTACATGTGTTTCCTCACCCCCTTGTTCCCTGTGCAGAGCCAGTCAGAAATGATGAAGATGGATTAAAAAAAAAAAAAAAAAAACCCTTGCTTTTCTAACACATGCTGCTTTGGGATGATGATGCAAGACTGCGGGAATTCTCTTCGAAAGAAAGACATGTTGTACTGTTCGATGTCAGAATCCTGTGCGTCGATGTCATTCTCAGTCATGGGTTTTTGGATGGGGATTTTTCTGTGGACGTCCGAAAATAGTGTATTCAGTGTTTTGAATCTGTTACAGATACTCCCAGCTCTGAGAAAGAGATGGCTTTCTCTTGAGTCAGTTCAGCCGTTCAGCTGGCAACACTTTCACATACATTTCGATTGTTTCTGGCTTCAAATATTTGTGGCAATGGTTAGCTATCAATGACTAACACTGCTTGTTGATTTTTTGCTGATGCCGGACAATATCTAGATGCTGTGTGACAGGACCAGAGAAGCGTGGAAGATCAAACTGTGATTTCTTTGCTTCAGTTTCATCCTCTTTGTCATTTACCTGGTCCATCGGTTCTTGTTGCTCTTGCTGGAAATTAAATACTGTTCTTGATTCTAGTTGCCTTTTTTCTTCCTCTAAAGGTTCAACCAGCTTCAATTTGTCAACAAAGTCAGTAAGGCGACTTTCTCTCTATCTTTGTTTCCCCTTACAAACTGCAAAATTGAATTCGATTTTGATTCTGCAGTTTCTTTATCCAGAGAATAACACTCACCTTCCTGCTGGTCATGGTGTTTTTTGACCATTCCCAGAAGAATGTGAGGATATGGAGGTGCTACTTGACTGAGCTCACTGTCAATGATGGGCTGACTATATGTTGTGCAGCTTGGCAATTTTCTCTTGGACTTTTTTTTTTTTTCATCTCTCCTGATCCAAATTTTGTCACATAAAATGAATTTGTAGGTTCTGACACATTTTCAGAAATGCACAATGATTGAATTACTTTTTTTTTAAAGCTCAATCCCATTGATCAGGTTGATCATGAAACCCTGAAGTAATTTACTCACATTTAGTGGAACAACCATTTATAAACTGGAAACTGAAACATATTAACCTGACTTTTCAAAGGGGACACGCACATCATTCGATTATATTTATCTCATCTCTAAAGGCATCCATTAATCAGTCAAAAATCACATGTTCCACATTCAATGTATAAGAATCTATGTTTGATGTTGCTTTTCAGATATCATCTGCACTTTTAAATAAGCTAGCTTTGAAATTATCTTTTTTTTTTCTCTGCTCACTCATTCACGTGATAACTTATCAGAGGCAGAATTTAATCAATATCATACCATCCAAGCATGATCATGATGTAAGAATTTTTTTTTCATTAAAAACACACTTAAAGTAATTCTGTAGGGTTCATTTAATTCACTTCATTAGCCTAATGTTTCATACAATGAAACACCTTTTGCTGTGTCCGTACTTTTAATTTGGATTGTCAATAAGTCAAAAAAGTGGAAGAGGTTTATTTCAACCATATTTCAAGCACATATTCATTTTAGACCACACAGATCCACCTTAATTTAATGGTTTCTTTCACTTAATTTTGACGATCGGATTTCAATGACAAATGCCAGCTTATCAATGGAAGAAGCAGGGGTGTTAATCATGGCTGGCACTGAAAAGTTGGGATCTTTGAATCAGCTGAGGGAGGGTCCAGGAAAACGTCATCTGGGCTGAACTTGGTTTTGTGAGTTTGGGTTTAATTCTCAAGGTGTCCGTTAGTTGTCTACTCTCTACCTACCACAGACATGCACTGATTAAATATATTTCTTGGTATAAAACAAGGACTATGACGGGCTTGTATATTAACAGAAAATCCACATAAAGTATTGAGTCCTGCTAGTACTAAAGAATACTTGAACACAACACACATGTGACTGGTTTTAAACACTTAATGCAGGTGAAGACGAAGAGCAAGAACTAATCCAAGTCACAGCCTACATGTTTCATCAACAGCTCAAATCGACCTAACACTGGAAACATCTCAATTTTTTCTAAATTATCAACCAGTTTCATTGCTTCTAGTACCATGATTTTCATTACGTATAGTATCAATGACCTGGGATTTTGAATACACTTTGATTATATTCAAGAACTATAAAAATGAGATGACACAAAAATATAAATACAATCAGAATTAAATTAAAAATAACTGTTTTCTTAATTACAGCTTTAGATGTTTCAACAGAGACTTATCACTCCCCCTCTTACCACCAATGTCTAAATGAGTTACCAGCTGTATCATCATTATTATTATGATTATTATTAGTAACATCATCATTACTATTATCATCATCATTATCAATCACAATTGTTTATTATTACCGTAAAACCATCCATAGTATAACATCCAAACACATAATTACCTGTTATTTTCAGTATCTGGGTTTGCTTTTGTTCACACTGATCATCACAAACCAGAGGCCTGAAGTTATTTTTTTTTATATGTCCATCTTTGAAGCCATTTTTCAGTTCTGATGTGTGTCGTTATGTTGCTGTTGTTGTTCTGTCTTTTAAACTCATAATTAGATATATAGGTTAAATCAATGTTATACCATACATTCACATACAAGTTATACAGTTTCTTATTTACCACACACATCAATACTCAAGTTTATAGAATTCCATTCATGTGCTAGCTGTATCACATAATTCTATGATTTTAGGTAAAGTAATTCTATGAATTTCACTATGTCCATATATTCAGTCACATGATTATTTCAACCATTTTAAACACAAGTTTGGTCTCAGACCACACATATCAACCTTGCTTAAAACTAATTCTTCTGGGAGTTTGGTACATAGGGCTAAACAGATTTCAACAATTCAATTTCAATGACAATTGCCGACTTATCATGGAAGCACAGCAATATTAACACCAAGATTAGTACCAGTAAGTTCAAATTTAGTAACCAGTCAAGAATTGGTCTAGGAAAATAGTTTGTTGAATTTATGTTTGTATTTATGTTTCTAATCTATATCCCACAACCAGACAACATTTGAAATTTAGTAGGTGGTGTGCACTGATTAAGTTCCCCTCACAAGTCCACTTGTCTCCATAGGTTTTACTGCTGTATCAATGATTTCAAGTGTTCCCCCTACACCCCCTCCATATTTGAGTTCTTCAGCATAGGTGATAGCGAGAGACAGTGCTTCTATATTTCAACTAACTATGCTCAGGTAAAGTTTTTATCAGGGTGGGTGGGGGTTGGAGAGTATTCAATTGACTTCCTTTTTTCACAGAAGTTGTTTTTAATTACTTCATGGAAATAGCAATGAGCTTTTAACATTACTAGGGTTATTGCACTATATAATAGGTTTTATAATCATCACTATTGTTGTCAGTATTATTGTTGCTATTTCTATTATCATTGTCATCATTCTTGTTCTCAGTTAATCAGTAGTGAGTGGTCTTTTATCATATATATTATCTTGTATTATGTTTAGTGAAGACATCAAACTAAAGACGAACAAGTATCATGTAACAGACACCTTCAGGCAAGCAAAACCATAACTATAATGTGCCACGATCAGGTTCATATCATGACCTTGATCCCATTGATCAGCTGTCAATTCGTCCATTTAAACATATTTCGGAGTACTTCATTGGTCAGTGATGAAAACAGTTACAGATTTCCCCCTTTAGCATCCAAGTTCAGATCAATTTACGTTTGCCTTCACAAATCAAACAACTATAAATATTTCATGCTTTAATCAACTATTGGTCAGTACAAACCCTGAATACACAGTCACAAAACATGAATTTGTTTCAGTTTTTGGCAGTCTGGACTATATTTACATTACCCAGTAATAAAACGTAACTGGACAAACAACTCTAATTCTAGTTTCTTTCTTATGCTTAGCATTCAATTTCAGACCCATTTATTATTGGTCACCACGAACCACACAATCATATTAAGTGGTTTGATCGTCGACAACATTTCTTGACCAATCACAAGTGAGAGATTTTACTTGAACTTTCCAGCATCTATTTCTGAAGCTATTTTAAAATATCTATTTCTGAAGCTATTTTAAAATATAACATGCAAAACATAGACTTGTGCACTAACCAGTGCATTCACCTAAATATTCAATAATGAGTTTGATTTCAGACCATGCATCCGTATTAACTGAATGCCGTCCTTGTCATTAACCATACCTTAAAAGTTGTTTTAAAATATTCACACATGAACCCACTCATTAGCCAGAAGTATCATGCAATATAAATTCCTTTTCATGCACTCATCACTTGGTTTTGCTGGTCTGTCATAAAATGCACAATTACCTATTTACTTCAACTATGTTTTAAACACATGTTTACATTTTTTTTTTCTTGTCAGACACAAACATCTTATTTCTTAAAAATGTTTTTGTTCCTGGATTATTTTTCATGGATTTAAACATTCATTCTGAGGGCAGACATTTGGCAAACAATCATGAGGGTTCCTGGAAAACTGTTCAGGACAGACCATTGTTTGATGAACTTGCCTCTATTCAAGGACTTTTCAAGAAATTTCCAGTCTATATGCCACAATCAGAAGTTGTTTAACTGCAAGATAATGATACTAGATACTTAACTGCTAGGTAGTATAGAGAATACTTGCTATGTAGTATAGTTATCTTCAAATACTGAGAATTGTATAATTTGTGATTTCCGTTTGACCTTTACCAGTTCAGATTATTGCCTGTGGTTTACAGTGAATCTGACTCATGAATTTCCACTCACTGTGTGTAATTTTTGTTTTCCCATTTCCCAGTCTGTGGCGTATTTTTAATTAAGTCATTTCCATTACATCATGCAAAATTCATCTTAGGAGGTTCACATACTACCAGAGATCTTGCATAATATAGGCACTCATTATTAGAAGAAGCAGTAGTATCAACTGTAGTACTCTGTATCACTGTTATTGTTTTATTATTTCAATTGTTATCATTATCTAATCATTATTGAGAAGTATATTTCAATTTCTCTGTCAATGAGAAATTGACAAACCTAAAACATGGCCAGACTTCAAACTCTTGTTGCAGTTGAGAGACAGAAACAATTGGACAAATGTTGGTTTAAATAGCACCTGCCACGTTTCATCAAAAAGTAAAATTAACAGCACAAACCAACAATTCCATGATAAAATTTCAGTTTGCTATAATCATCATTGCAAGTAGTTTTATCACTATTATTAATGTGCTTCTTCTGATGATGATGATGATGATTATCATCATTACCATTATTATCATTGCTGTTGTTGTTGTTGGTGTTGCTATCCTTATTAGTAGCAGTACAATCATCATGACATATAACTTCTATCATTCATTATAAATCATAAGGTTAAAGCAAAGCATTGTTTTAATGCGGAACAAAGAAAACATGCACACTGCATACAGCAGTACTAAGAAAAAATAAGTAAAAGACAAATAAGCACACAAAACAGAGAGTAATGTATTTCTTATGCAATAATAAAGCAAAACAGGCAAGTGTTGGGGTTTCTTTACAAAGTTTGTCTTCTACAGATGTTACAAACATAAGACATACACAGTGCACTGAACAATACTATCCGGATTGAGGGCAGCGTGAGGATGACAAATTTGTTAAAATGAATATTGCACAACAGGTTTCCATAATGATTTTTTTCCTTTTTAATTTAAGCATACAGAATGCATACCAGACAGATTAAACTAATCTAACAGTATCCATATTTTAGTGATTTGATTCACCAGTAATGAAACAAAAGCACATAACTGTGTTCAGTATTTTCATTTTTAACGTTCAAGTTTGATCCATTTCATGAAAGCCATTAAAAACCACACAGGTCTGCTTTATTATATTTCTTTACCCATGTGCTTTCGAGTCGCTAGTCAGACATCTCCATCTGTTTATAATGCCCGTTTCTGGTATAGTAATCCCCATTAAGAACATTATTTCACTGACACATATATAATTTCACTGATATATGTTATATACAACTCATCACTTAACCCATCTTAAGACTGTTTTAAGAATTTGATTTAAAGTTTTATACCACCATTGCGTTTTTTTTCTTTCTCTTTCATGTCCTTCACAATAGTAAGTTGACAGCATCCATGTTAGAACCCATTCATTTTCCAGTTGTATCACACGCATTACTTTCATCAATCTCTATAGTTCACCTGGTTAGTTAATTATTCAGACATTGCACAATCACAGATTTACTTCAACTACATCTTACACAAATTAATATCAGATCGCACGCATCTATCTTACTTTTCACATAAATTCTTCACAGTTGATGACGAAAAGATTAAATTCACTTTAACAATCAGATTCCAGGGCCAGGCGTAAATATTGCAGAAAGAGAATAAACACCAATAGCCAAGATTGTTAGTAAAGTTTAGGATACGAGGAGTAGGAAGGTCGGTAAAGGAAAGCTGCAGAAACACCACGGAGTGCAGGTGTTGGTTAGGTGGAGACAAGGGGGTGGGCAGTCTGTATCCACACAGAACACACAAGTCATGGGACACCAGGTGTCCATCTCCAGTGGATCAGCACACAGTGTCACAGGGCACGGTCTGTGGTGCAGTGAGTTTGGTGCCATCTTCTGTCCTTGATCTTCAATTCAGTTTTAGTTCCCCCACACAGCATTAAGACATTTCTACTGTGAGTTTGGTGCCATCTTCTGTCCTTGATCTTCAATTCCGTTTTAGTTCCCCCACCAGCATTAAGACATTTCTACTGTGAGTTTGGTGCCATCTTCTGTCCTTGATCTTCAATTCAGTTTTAGTTCCCCCACACAGCATTAAGACATTTCTACTGTGAGTTTGGTGCCATCTTCTGTCCTTGATCTTCAATTCAGTTTTAGTTCCCCCACACAGCATTAAGACATTTCTACTGACGGCAATACTTTTTACTTTTACTGTCAAACAATATTTCAACTTCAAATCTTGATGTAAGAAGAAAAGAAAGGACAAACAACAGCTACCATGTCTAACACAAAGTCAAACTGATAACACAAACTTCTAATTCTCCAATGATATTTCAAACAGTTTGCTATACTTATCAAATATTAGTAATATTATCATTAAAATGAATGTGCTTCTTCTTCTTCTCATTACAGTTATTATTATTATTATTATTATGATTATTATTATTATTATTACCACTATAGGTAACTTTTATCACCTATCATGAATTTCAAGGTTAAAGCAAGCATACTTTTAGTGCACAATAACAACAATAACAATAACAAAAACACAAAAAAAAAACATCTGAAGCAGACTGCAGACAACCGAACTGAAAAGGAAAAAATCTTTAAAAAATTTTTTTTTTTAATTTTAAGCATACAAAACATACTGAAAGTATTCCTCATTTAATTTACAAAGCAAAACAGACAAACTATTTTTTGAAAAGTTAGTCTTCTTCAGGTATAACAAACAAAAGACAGAAATAATGCACACACAAAAAGATACCAAATAATACACACACAAAAAGATACCAAATAATGCACACACAAAAAGATACCAAATAATACACACACAAAAAGATACCAAATAATGCACACACAAAAAGATACCAAATAATGCACACACAAAAAGATACCAAATAATGCACACACAAAAAGATACCAAATAATGCACACACAAAAGATACCAAATAAGGCACCAAAAATACTCCCCAGATTGTAGGCAGCGTCAGAAAGACAAATTTGTCAAAATAAATAATGCACATCAAGTTTCCATATTGGAAAGAATGTTAAAGTACATAATATACAACAAACAGGTTTCCATGATGAACTTGATCTCATTATCAGACTATCACTATACAGGTGGTTGAATTGATCTCATTATCAGACTATCCCTATACAGGTGGTTGAATTTATCTCATTATCAGACTATCACTATACAGGTGGTTGAATTTATCTCATTATCAGGCTATCACTATACAGGTGGTTGAATTTATCTAATTATAACCATATTTCAGTGCATTTGATACACTAGGAAAGAAACAAAAGCATTTATAGGAAAGAAACAAAAGCATTTAACCATATTCAATATTCTCAATTTTAACATTCAAGATCGATGCATTTCATAAAAACAGTCACAAATCACACAGGCATGCTTAACTATATTTTCAGATTTTACGATCAACTCTTAGCGAGTCCGCCAAAAACATGGATGAACAAGTTACAAGACAAAACACGACGCGTTTCACCTCTCAGGTCTTCTTCAGGCAAGATAAACAATGTTCAGGACAATGAAAACTGAGGAACAAGCTATCACTCATCTTCCAGTTACAAGTCAGATATCTCCATTTGTTTCATACTATCTCTGTTTGAAGCCATTTCTTGTAAGGAATGCAAGTTCATTGGACACATGCATAATTTTATGCTTTGTGTATTAACTCATAACCTAACCCCTAAATATTTATACAGAATTGATTACAAGTTTCATATCATTTATCTCCAAACTGATTTCTCCTTTCCATGTCATTGACAGTGCATAAAACTAAGTTGGTAGCATCCATGTTTGAACCATTCTCCTGTCAGTTGTATTACACACATTACTTTCACTACACCTCTGTAGTTCACCTGATTTGTTTATTCGGCAGCAATGCACAATCACACATTTACTTCAGCTCTATCTACATAATATTATTTCAAGCCGCATCATCTTCATTATTTCAAAACAAAATTCTTCACAGTAAATGATAACTATATAAAATTTAGCAGTTAGATTACTACACCAGACATAGATACTACAGAAAGAAGTAAAAACATGAGTCAGGATTGTCACTGAAAGTTGGGGACTGGAGGGCAAGGGAAGGAGTGGATGGGGGGGGGGGAGGGAATCAGCTGAAGAAAAGCTGTAGGAACCGGGTTGGGCAGGTGTGTGTAGGTTGGGACAGTGGGGTGGACAGGTGTGTGTAGGTTGTGGACAGTGGGGTGGACCAGGTGTGTGTAGGTTAGGGACAGTGGGATGGACCAGGTGTGTGTAGGTTGGGGACAGTGGGGTGGACCAGGTGTGTGTAGGTTGGGGACAGTGGGGTGGACCAGGTGTGTGTAGGTTAAGGGCAGTGGGGTGGACCAGGTGTGTGTAGGTTGGGGACAGTGGGGTGGACCAGGTGTGTGTAGGTTAAGGGCAGTGGGGTGGACCAGGTGTGTGTAGGTTAAGGGCAGTGGGGTGGACCAGGTGTGTGTAGGGTGGGGACAGTGGGGTGGACCGGTGTGTGTAGGCTGGGGAGTGGGGTGGACCAGGTGTGTGTAGGGTGGGGACAGTGGAGTGGACCAGGTGTGTGTAGGGTGGGGACAGTGGGGTGGACCAGGTGTGTGTAGGGTGGGGACAGTGGGGTGGACCAGGTGTGTGTAGGTGGGGACAGTGGGGTGGACCAGGTGTGTGTAGGGTGGGGACAGTGGGGTGGACCAGGTGTGTGTAGGTTGGGGACAGTGGGATGGACCAGGTTTGTGTAGGTTGGGGGCAGTGGGATGGACAGGTGTGTAGGTTGGGACAGTGGGGTGGACCAGGTGTGTGTAGGGTGGGGACAGTGGGGTGGACCAGGTTGTGTGTAGGGTGGGGACAGTGGGGTGGACAGGTGTGTGTAGGGTAAGATAAGATAAGATAATGTTGCTTATAGCCCAGCCGACCGCAAAGGGCCACATCAGGGCTGTCACCACGTTAAAATCAACTCACCAGTCATAAAAAAAAATAAAAAATAAAAAACCACTTTCATACATCTCATTAAATGACATCGTCTACAAAACGCACCAGAAACTTTGTTAAAAATCTTTCTTCCGTAAAATCTTAAATCAGATGAAAAATATTAATCTCTCTCAAAAACTCAAGGATCACATCAGGCGGGACATCCTGAACAGGATCTTCATGGACTCCGCTGTAAAAGTTTGTGTCTCACATCGTGCAAGTCCCAACACTCTAAAAGAACATGTTTCATTGTGAGTGGCGCATGACATGGAATGCACCACGGAGCTTCTTCACTCTTTAAAAGGTAAGCATGGGTTAAATACGATGGCCGGTGTGCAGCCGGCACAGAACCGTTTCCTCTTTACGACCTCCCGCGTGGATGGGAGGAAGTCCTTAAGGTTTGGACGGATCTGAAAGAGTTTGTTACTCGTCTGTGTGTTCCAATCCTCCTGCCAGAGGTCTCTCACATAATCGTTAACTTTGGGTTTCCATCTAGGTGTGTGTAGGGTGGGGACAGTGGAGTGGACAGGTGTGTGTAGGTTGGGGATAGTGGGGTGGACCAGGTGTGTGTAGGTTGGGGATAGTGGGGTGGACCAGGTGTGTGTAGGTTGGGGACAGTGGGGTAGACCAGGTGTGTGTAGGGTGGGGACAGTGGGGTGGACCAGGTGTGTGTAGGTTGGGGACAGTGGGGTGGACCAGGTGTGTGTAGGGTGGGGACAGTGGGGTGGACCAGGTGTGTGTAGGGTGGGGACAGTGGGGTGGACCAGGTGTGTGTAGGGTGGGGACAGTGGGGTGGACCAAGTGTGTGTAGGTTGGGGACAGTGGGGTGGACCAGATGTGTGTAGGGTGGGGACAGTGGGGTGGACCAGGTGTGTGTAGGTTGGGGGCAGTGGGGTGGACCAGGTGTGTGTAGGTTGGGGACAGTGGGATAGACCAGGTGTGTGTAGGTTGGGACAGTGGGGTGGACCAGGTGTGTGTAGGTTGGGACAGTGGGGTGGACCAGGTGTGTGTAGGGTGGGGACAGTGGGGTGGACCAGGTGTGTGTAGGGTGGGGACAGTGGGGTGGACAGGTGTGTGTAGGTTGGGGACAGTGGGGTGGACAGGCCGGTGTGGTAGGGGGGACAGTGGGGTGGACAGGTGTGTGTAGGGTGGGGGCAGTGGGGTGGACCAGATGTGTGTAGGGTGGGGACAGTGGGGTGGACCAGGGTGTGTAGGGTGGGGACAGTGGGGTGGACGGTGTGTGTAGGTTAAGGGCAGTGGGGTGGACCAGGTGTGTGTAGGGTGTGGTCAGTGGGGTGGACCAGAATGTATCAGCTAGGAACACATCCCTACAAGGCTTCTGTCTCTGTGCATCAGTAAAAGTGTTTAATACCCACAGTCTGTGGTGCAATGAAGTCATATTGTCTGTGCATCAGTAGAAGTGTTCAATACCCACAGTCTGTGGTGCAATGAAGTCATATTGTCTTCCATCCTTGATGTGAATGTTTTGGTTATCAACTTTACTTAAGAATTTCTATTGACCATCAACTTTTTGTCCAAGCTTATTTGCAGTAAGAAGTTTTATAGTATTTCCCCATCCTTTTAAGCTTTGTGTTTTGTTTTGCTTTTCTTTTTCAATTCACTGTCTTGCATTTCATTACAGAGTGTAACAGCCAATTTAACATGATCAAACAGTCGCACATATCGTCAACAGTTCTTTTTCATAATGAAGTTTACATGTCACTTATCAATTTAGTTAGTTTATTCATATATTTTTGTTACTAAAATTCTAAACAATGCTCTCTCTCTCTTCATACTTACTAAAAATACACACAACTGACCACCAAAATAAAACAAAATTTATCACATTTAATAAAAACGTAAGTAAGAAGGGAGACTGATGAGGAGGACAGACAGTAGACCCATTATAGAAGCTAGAAATCGACGCTATTTAGTTATTCCATAGTCAAGTACACAAGGGGTTAACGGTTAGTTTTGGTGGGTTTATTTTGTACTTAATTATGAATCATTATTCATCATACATGAGACAGAATAAAGATTACTGTGTGGAAAAAGTACTCATTAACATTTCTTCCGATGAAAATTCAGAGTAAAACAATACATGGTTTGGGGAACATTTAATTAAATCTGAGATTCTTTCATCATACAGTGAGTGGGAGAAAGTGGAAGGAAGAGAGAGACAGACGACAAGGACAACACAGAGAAAGTGCACACGTACGCCACATGCCTCGCAAACACGCCTGCGCACCACACACTACACACACAAAACAAGAGTGCATACTCACTCACACACACACACGCACACACACATGTACACTCCCATCTCTCTTTGTCTGACACACTCACACTGCACTATACAACACACCACACACTCTACACACACACACACATGCACACACACACACCACACGCATATGCACCGCACACACGCATGCACACACACACTGAGAATAAAAGACAGCAAGCCACACACCACACAACACACACACACACACACACCACTCTCTCTCTCTCTCACACACACAAATGTACACATCTTTCACACCACACACACACGCCACTCCATACATACAATGTACAATAGGACACAACATACACCTCTCTCTGTTTCTCTCACACACACACATGCTGGCGAGTGCGCTCGCACACGTACACTCACACCCACACACAACCTCTCTCTCACATACCCCCCCCCCCCCCCCTTAATCTCACACACACACAACACATACAATACACTGCATACATATAACACCCTTCTCTCAATCTCTCTCTCTCTTCTCACACACACACACACACACACACATACACACACGCACGCAAACGCACATACACACATACACACACACACACACACACACACACACACACAGAGTGGCAGTGGTCCTAGAAAGGTGGAAAGAGACATACTGCGCATACATCACCACACCAACATTCATATACATACATACATCACACACCAACATTCATATACATACATACATCACCACACCACATTCATATACATACCATAATCACCACACCAACATCATATACATACATCACCACACCAACATTCATACATACATACAATCACCACACCAAAAATTCATATACATACATCACCACACCAACATTCATATACATACATCACCACACCAACATTCATACATACATACACAGATGAACAAGAGGAGATACAGAGTGTGGGAGAAAGGGACACTGGGGAGGGGGGGGGGGGGGTGGGGGGGGGGGGCAGCATGGACACAGGCTGTCTACTGTTTCATCACCATCATCATTATATGGATGAGACTTGAGAAATGAAAGTGGAGGGTTAGGTGGGAAGATGGAGAGAGAAAAAGGGGAAAAGAGAGAGGAGCAGGGGAGGTGGGGGACGTAAGGGGTAAAAGAAAAGAGAATGGGACAGAGAGGGAGAAAATTGAAAGTGCATTACAAAAGATAAGAGGTAAGAGAGAGCACACACACACACCACACACACACACACACCAACACACAAACACAGAGCAAGGGGAGGGAGAGAGAGGAATTTACTAGTGAGCTTATGAACTGATATTACATAAATCAGAAGCTATGTGGATTCACTTAGTTGTATACTTTTTATGATTTGATTCTAAAACCACTTGTAAGTTTATAACTTTCTATATATTTCTTTCACATCAAAGTTAATAAATCTTTTTTTTAATTAGAACTTTCAAGTAAATAAACTTCTATTACATCAAGCTGGATAAATACAAAATGAGATGACCCACACATTCTATGTACTAGACATAAGACATGATCTGAATGTTCAGTTACATTGACACTCTCTTGTTTTACACCTAAAGCATCCTTCTTATTTCTTTATCATATCATTATCATTAACAATAACAATTCATCAATATTCTCTTCATTATCAATACTATTTCAAAACAAAAGATAATTTCACAAGGTAAAACACAACTTCACTCTAAAGTACAACAGGTTTAAAATACAAGAGAACAGGGAAAGGGGCATTCTGGGCACTTCCGCCCTCACTCAGTTCGGCGAAAGTAACCAGAATGCCCCTTTCCCTGTTCTCTGACAAGTAAGACTTCAAACTACACACACACATGCACAAACACACAAAAATGCACCCACTCACAAACACACACACTCACACAAACACACACACTTACACACGCAACACACACACACACACACACACAGACACACACACACAAACACACACACATACCCACACACACACACACACACACACACACACTTCTTCGCATACTTTTCTGTGTCACCTTCCTGACTGCTGTCTACTCCCTCCTCTCTTCCACACATGCACCCCCAACCCCTCCACCACCACCTCCGCCACCCCCCCACCCCCAACACAACACACACACCACACACACCACACACACACACACACACAGACGGACAGACAGGCAGACAGACAGACAGGCAGAGACAGACACTCATACACGCGGCGCGCGCCTCACACCTGCCGACAAACTGAGAGGCCAAAATCAATACTGCCGCCCGCTCTCCCTCACCCACTCCCTCACGCGGGCTTGCGCATTACAATATATTTCATCAGATTTCTCGAAGCTTCTGTGCCGCCTGAGGGCGCTGTCAAAACGCTCACATGACTAGTTTCTAACACCGGTTTCTCATTCTTCTACTGACTGCCGGACTGGTAGGACGTTTTTTATTGCGCTGTGTATGGGCTTGGTGTGTTATTCTAAAAATGGCTACCCGTTTCACTGAAGAGCAAGCTCTCGCCATTGAAGACCACAAGTTTTACCATACTTACATGTCAGAGTATTTGTTGAAAAAGAACGGGGTGAAGCATGTTCGTTGCCGCTGAAACGAAAAAGATATTGCTTTCTAGAAGGAACAGAAAAAGAAAAGTGAACCGACTGCTTTGGAAATGGACGACTATCTTAAAGGTTTGTGGTTCAAGGAAATGAAAACGTTGAAGGCAATATTGCTGAACAAAATATAGCAATTTCAATATGTGTTTGACTATCGATGAGATGGTTCCTTATTTAATAAATGGCGCTGCATTGTTGAAAGCGGCCAAAGCAAACAATCCATCACGCGTTGATTGTTGGGCGTTGGCTTGAGACAGCCCAAGTCATGTTTAAAAAACAAAAAACGCATCAAACATGGCGTTTATTTCTTAAGACGCAGGTGACATGTCTGATTCGTATGCTAGGAACTCATTCAACTTTCTGTGTGTTTTTAAACTATCCTAAATTCCCAAGCTAGGAATTAGTATAAATGAATGTGTAGCAAACGCCAAACCATTATTAAACTTATGCAACTGGATGGCGATTTTCGGGGGTTCTGGCAAAACTAGATAGGGTTAGGCAGACCTTAGTACATCTACCAGTATGGAGAGGAGTAGTGTGTGGCCAGCACTATCTTCATATAAATGCTCAAATATACAATGACGGATGTACTACTACTGGCGATTAGAGCCGCCATAAAGCTTGGCTACAGCAGTAATTGCTGTAACTCTGCCAAAAGCCAGTTGCAAGCCTGGTTGAGAGAAAAGAGGAGCACAGCAAACTAGGCCAAACAACCCTATGTGATCGCTTGCGCCAATGCGTTAGCACCTGCAAAGCTCGGTGGCAACTAGGTCAAACGCCTACTGATCCTTGACTGCAAAGGGGCAGCCTGAAGCTCAGCGGAACTAGGCCAAACCCCG
>JAFLJL010016769.1:27513-60013 GCA_018398815.1 Conus ventricosus
CATTAACAATACAATTCATCATATTCTCTCATTATCAATACTATTCAAAACAAAGATAATTTCACAAGGTAAAACACAACTTCACTCTAAAGTACAACAGGTTTTAAAATACAACTTAAATAACATTGATCAGGTGATCACAAACTTTACACTCTCACTGATAACAAACCATCCTGTTTAGTAGATGCATCAACCAGTAAAAAAACTAAAGCACGCGAAAACATCTTTCATCGTTTCTTTTCAGCATCTGAAACCATCGCATGAATGTCACTAAGACAATTAATTTCACCTGGTTTGTTAATAATAATGTACACAATCATAGGCTTACTTCAATCATATTCCAAGTCATGTTAGTTTTCGACCACACACATCCATCTTACTTAAAACAAAGGTTCCCCTGTGTCATAGATTTGAAGTGTTTCCTTTCTGATCATACCGTAACTCTTCTCAATGGATTATCATTGCGATGTACACTTGCAAATTTTACCCTAATACACATATTTTAAAAGTCACCGAACAGCATGGACAAACGAATCACAAATCAAAACACAACGCGTTTCGACCTCTTAGGCCTTCTTCAGGCAAGATAAACAACAACTCAGGGAAACGAAAATGAAGAGCGAGCAATCACTTATCTTTGTCGAATTCGGTGCAAGATGGGCACCAAGAGGTTCATATACTACTGAAGATGTCGCACAATTGAAGTACTCATTCTCAGCATCAATATTGTTCTAGTTATTTTGTTGCTATCAGTTGATTTTAAGTGTTTTAGTTTTATCCCCTCCAGCTGCTCCATTAGGAGAAATTTTATATCAAGTATTATGTACTGCGACACACCGGAACAAAAATAAATGGATCAATAAACACAACACACATTGCACAAATCTTCAGAAAACTATCATCATTGAAGGAGGGAAGGAAGGCAAAACACTATTTTGTCACAACCATCCCTTTATATACCATGATAATGATTTCATATTTCAACCTGGCTATTGATCGGTACAAACCACGAATTCACATTCATAAAAACACAACCGTTTCGTTTATGATAACTAGGACCGAGTGTATAATAGACAGTTACGAAACTACACATGCACATAACTGCAATTGTTATTTTCAGCATTCCTGTCTGAACTCTTTTAAAAATAGTTGGCCATCACAACCAGCACTTATATAAATATTTTGATGACTGGCACCATTCATTGGCAACTCATGGGCCACATGTCGCACTTTAGTTTTACAGCATTTTTAGGTATTATCTGCACATTAGTTGTAGACATGCATCTTTTACAATTCACTCACCTTTATTAGTGCGTATCATGTTTGATTTTATACAATCCACTGTACTGGTGTATATTTACCAACGTTATTGTACCATGTTTTTCTTAGAATAATTTCAAACCATCCACATCTGATCCTATTCATTAATTCATTTGATGCCATATATTGGCAATCACAAGTCACACAGTTCTCTTTAATGTTGCAATTTTTAATATCTGCTCTCTATTTGTAGGATTGTGTGTTTTAAGCTAAAATAACTCACCTTTGTTTAAATGTGATATTTTAGTATTTATTTGATCTGCCACAATATTGTTCTGAACTTGTGTTTTTAGCAAAAAATAACTACTTAGTATTAAATTTGAGTTTTTAGTATTGATCCATGTTTAGTTTCTTATTCTCCAATGTTCATTAACCATAACTTAAACAGTAATATAACATCCACACTTGAACCAACTTCATTATCTGCTGAAATTTAATTTGAATATCTACTTTTGTTCATGCAAACTCACTGTTTTTGTTTTGTTTTTGTTTTATTCATTTATAAAACGCTTGCTACCTGGTCATTTCAATTCATTTACCAGGGATGGAAGGAGGAAACTATTATTAGCAACAGGTCTGGCACTGAAGGCTGGGATCTAGGAATCCTTATGAACGTTCTTGGGAAAACAATCGAGGGCACTGCCTTTGTTTGGTGTCTGGGTTTTGTAAGTTTGTTTGGTGGAACTAGGGTTTTATGTACGTCAGTTTTCCACAAGTTTGTATTCTCTAACCATATCCACACATAATTAAAATTTAAGAGAACAGGGAAAGGGATTATGGGCCTCTTCCGCCCTCACTCAGTTCGGGCGAAGTAACTGAATGACCCTTTTCCCTGTTCTATGACAAGTAAGAGTATTACTGTGTAGGTAGGGTTTATCCGTTTTTCAATTACTAATTTACTAAAGTTTTCAGTGAGTTGTTGGATGAACACTTTTCCCTTAGAGTAAGCTGGGAAAGCAGTTGTGTCTGAACGCGGCCCATATTCACGGTGGTGTGCACCAGGCTATCGATTACTTCGCGGTATGTTATTTACAGCGTTGGGGTGAGAGAGAAACCTAAGGTTAAGTTGCCCTCAGAACAGGACAGGGTACAGACAGACGACAGGACAGAGAGGACAGACAGACAGAGACGGCGGGCAACACAACACACACACACACAAACACACACACACACACACACCACACACACTCACACACACACAAACACCACACTCACACACACACACAACATACACTCAACACTATTTAAAAAAAATGTGCCACCTGGTTTACAGTAGCATCCCCCACCTACAGTGGCGTGCTCCCAGTTTTCATTGCAGGTGTGTATCCGCCCCCAATCAATTACTGCCCCTCTCCCCCCCTACCCCACTCCTTCCTGCCTAGATTGATCGATAGCCCCTTATGACATCAGGCACGCGGGCGTCGACTGTCACAGCCTAGGCCAATGAGCGGCGCCTCACGAATTGATTATCTCACAATTCATCCATCTGACAGCTGTGCTAGAGGTTGTGTTTACGCGCTGTGTGGGTGTGTGTAACCTGGTTTACGAAGAACAGAATTGGTATCTTAAAGGTTTGTTGGCTTGTTGAGACATTATTGTTGACAAAGATACAGCTAGTTTTATACGTGTTTGGCTTTCGTTGTGATAAATGGCGCTGCATGTTGAAGTCGGCTGAAGCCAAAACAATTCATCAAGCGATACTTGGGCCTGTGGTGGAAGTCGCGGTGATTTTTCAGTGATAAAAGGTGTTTGTAAAAAGATTTTATGTCGGCGGTGATAGGGTTTCTGCAGAAGAAGAAATTTTTTGTACTTCTTCGCATGAATTAATCAGGACCATATGTCTGAATCGCTAGCACTATTGTTGAAAGATTTAGTTGAGTCAGTTAGTGAAGGCAAGCTAACTATTCCTCATGTATGCCCGCCACAGCGGGCGTGGTGTTAACACGTTCCTCGCTTTTATGCGAGGAGTCGCAGCTTTCATCGGTTCTTCATTGCGTTAACTAGTAGGTTGTCTTGCAAGGTTGGCGAAGAAGGTTGTAAAGGAGTGACTATTCTTAAAGTTTGTTGGTTCCAGGTAATGAAGACAAGATGTAGCTAGTTTTAATACGTGTTTGACTATTGATTAGATGGTTCCTTATCTAAAAATGGCGCCGCATTGTTGAAAGTGAGAAGCAAAACAAACCATCACGCGTTGATTGTTGGAGCTGCTTGAGATTGCTTAAAGCCATGTTTAAAAAACATGGCGTTTATTTCTTTAAGGTCGGAGTTATCACGTTAAATAAAACTTTTTTTTATTCATTTTTGCTGTCTTCCCAATGTAAAATAATGTTCTCAGTTTGTATTAGACTTGATTGATTGGTAACTTTTGATTCAGTGTTCTTGTGGCAAGCGTTCTGTTGTATTAAGATGTGTATACTTTTCTTACTTTTTCTATTCTAACCAGTTCATCTGCCTTTAGTGTGCACCATATTGCATGAAAGGCTGTTTTCGAATTTCTGGCAAACAAACTAGATAGTGTTAGGCAGACTTAGTACATCGACCTGTATGGAGAGGAGTAGTGTGTGGCTGAGCACTATCTTCATTTAAATGCTTTAATTTTAATGACGATGTACTACAACCTTCATAACTATGTGTTAAACAGATAGGCGCGACTTGTTCGCGCCGGCAAGCGACCAAAAAATCATTAAGCGGGTGGATGGGCTTGCCAGGTGATGCGGTGGGGTGAGGGGGGTGTTTTCTTTTCAGGTTGACAGCGCGCCAGGTGTCGTTTACGTATCTCTCCCACTTTGTGGCCGCCACGTTAGCAGTCTGGGTTTGTATTGTCATTGAAGGTGTAGTGGTAGTGAGATGATCAGTGAAGGGTGTGTACGTCCTTGTTGTTCAGTAAACTTCTCCACCTTGTGGTGTTTGTTGAAACAACGGCAATGCAGAACGAATCACGGAACACGACTCGGGCTGGAGTTTAGGAAGTAGTTGAAACCCCGCACGTGTTAGGCTGTATACCGCAGCCAAACTTAGCTGCTCTGACGTGGTCTTAAAGTAATAGTAACGATTTGCTTGTTCGGTTGCATCTTTGCTGCTCTGTAGCGGCTTAAATATTAGTAACGATCATGCATGTTCGGTTTCAAAAATAGTAAATGACGCGGCTCTCTTAATTTTGTAACGATCAATGCTGTACGGTTTCAAAATAGTAAATGACGTGGCTGCTAAATATAGTAACGATCATGCTTGTACGGTTTCAAAAAATAGTTAAAATGACGCGGCTTAAATATAGTAACGATCATGCATGTACAGGTTCAAAAATTGTAAATGACGCGGCTCTAAATTAGTACGATCATGCATGTTCGGTTTGCTGCTATGTCATTTGAGCCTGCTCTGCTTTGGCTGTTGTTTGTTTGTGTGTGTGTGTGTGTGGTTTTGTCCTACCCACGCACGCACGTCCCCCCAACCCCCACCCCACGCACGCAGTACCCCCCACCCCCACCCCAACGCACGCAAGTCCCCCACCCCCACCCCCTGAACGCACGGTCTCCACCCCCACCCTCCCAGTGTTAACCACACAACTCCCACCCCCAAGTCACCAAATTGTTCTAATTAAAGTTGTTTATTAGTAACCCCATGTTCGTTAATTAAGTTTTTAATTTACTTCAAGTTCTTATATGTTCTCTGCTCTTAAGTTTATTAATTAAGTTCTTGATTAAGTCACCTCAAGATCTAACTAAGTCAACCTTAAAGTAACAACCAAGTTTTCTTATAATTATCCCAAACAAAAAATTCTAGCTATGTTTTTATTATTAAATTAGTTGGTGTCTAAGATAGTACACACACGCCTCCCAAAAAAAACGCGTCATCGTTTTGAGGATGTCTTGCTCAGCGTTCTCAGCGTAGATATTTAGAAGGTTTTACATCCGAAGCAACCGCATTGATTACATTCGGGTTATGGAAATGTCGTTTATAAGACTCCATCGTCAATATTATTGACTTCATCATTTTATAATACGCAATGATCTATTTTTATAAAAAATTTAAATATTATTTCCATTATAATTGGATCAAAATGATGCTTTGTTATTGGCCGGTTTTGGCGGTGCAAGTTGTCTTTTTCGTCATTTAAGGTTCAGGTTGTTTTAACTTCTTTCGTTCTGTTGCCATTGTGTATATATTTTATAGCCATGATACACTGCCCCAACAGCTGCCAAGGGCGCAAAAATGGCAAATCTGTTTTAGTTCAATATTCCATGAAGGACTTTGGGGCCCTTGAATCACATGTGTTTTTAGTTGCTGGCATTGTTTCAAATTGTTCTGGCGTTGGTCGGTGTTATGTTTTCATTGTGTATGAGTAATATTCTGTACTTTAATTTTTTTTGTTTGTTCCACTCTGCTAATTTTTTTTTCATGCTTCACACGCCCTGGATTTTTAATGGTTCCCCCACATGGTTCTGCGTTTTCTGCTGGTTTTTCTGGGTGGTTACTTTCTCACCTGAATTCAATGTTTCTGGTCTGATGATTTTCCAGGATCGTTCATTTTGATGGGAAATAATATCTATAGATTAAAAGTTATTAATCCATGATTTATGCCGATAACATTGTTCCAAATCTTTTAGTATATATAACTTCCTAGAGACTTAATGAACTTGTTAATAGGATTCTGGCGTTATATCATACGTATGTTCTTGTTCAGATTCAATGGGAGCTATTCTACTGACTAGTTTAGGTGTACATAACTAAGAACCGTTGCACACTCTTTTCACCATTCTAGACCCCTGCTGCGCTTCATACCCTGTTATGATACTTTTATAATGTCTTGTGGCGGATTCATGTTGAATCTGTTCAATGATGAATTCTGTTCAGAGGAAATGTTTTTGTTTTCTCCACTCGCATGCCTAAGTAATACAACCATCTCCTTTTGGGGCATAATAGATTGTTCATTAATGGGTCATTCATAAGTCAGGAAGGTTTAGGCCCGACTTGTTGCTGTAGGAGATCATCGCTGTTCATGTTTTTATTAAATTATAATTATTTTATTTTATAATTATGAGCACGTAAAAAAACTGTTGCTAAACTTGTATACCATTTCTGCTGTTATTGGGAGGGCTAAGTGTAGATACTCAATGTTGGTTTTAGCTGTTAAGAATAAACCAGCAGATCTGGCAATACTAGACTTGAGGACTTCAGCAATGCTAATTGCTATCATTGAGCTTCGGTTGCCACGAATGATTTCTAGTTTTAAGCAAGGAATAATTCCAGAGATATAAATATGTAAAAAAAAATACATTTATAAAAAATGGCTTCCCCCCCCACCCTGCCAAATGATAGCGGCGCTGTGGTGAATGCGCTTGACTTTAGCGGCTGTAATTTTGCATTTAGTAAACTGGGGAATGGCGGCGAGAGAAAATGGCATGTCAAAGTATGGAGGAAATAGCAGCTGCACAGACGCCTGTGAAAGGCAGAGTCTTGAGCAGTTAGATTTTATTAATGTCAACTGAAAAGCAGGGCATGCAGCTTACACCATTTTAAATAATGTTGATCAAGCATTAAAAGAATATTATCTTAGTAACAGGGCAACCCCAGTCCCCCTAGCATTGCCCACCATAATTCAGTGACTTTTTTTCAACATCAGAAAAAACAAAAGATGCAAGAATCGCGTTTATTGTCGTTGGCATGACAGTCGTGTAGTTTGGTTGCAATTATTTTTGGCTGGAATAAAAATGAACAAAATCTATTATTCACCACTAAGGGATATTGGGAGGGCATCAACAGCAATTATTAAGGCTAGCCAAGCACGGGAGTAGTGAACAAACAGCTAATGGAATGGTTATCGATACATAGCGATTTGGCAAATTTATTTTCCTGCCCATAGACGAATACTGAGACCACACTTTGTTAATACAAACCGAACGACTACCCATCAATGGATCTTCTTGTATTTTCCCTCTGATAGACTTAGACGAAAAAGTACATTTAAGTACGCTCTCACAGTCATTTGATCTTGGCTTCATGATACTAAGATGCAGAACATTAACTCAAAAGAGTGTATTCTGCTGTTTGCTTTGTTGTCCTTTCTGATGTTATTCCAGCGAGGTCCTCTAACTTACCCTCGCATGATTCAAGTAGTTGATGGGAAAGATTTAAAGGCCAGTGAATCAATTATTGTTGAAACTAGAGTTACATAAAAAGAGGCATTCCAGAGTTCATTTGATTTCTGCTTTAGTTGTTTCTTTAACAAACTGTTAGCCGAATGACTTTTTTCTTACCAGTATCACAGATGAGCTGCATGACAATTCTCGCACACAGAATGGGTTAGGAAGACTGCCTCAGTTTTGAGCGCTTGTTTAATGAAGATTTAAAGGGCTAAAGCAGGACATTGCAATCAAAAGATACACAATAAATGTGCTGAAGGAGAGTCTAATCAAGCAAACTTTTACCATTTGGATTGAAGTAAGGTTCCTTTATTTAACGGGGGGTAGCAAGTAGGCGGGACACTCGCATCTAGGGCAACAGATCCAGTTTGGAGTGTTGACCCTATGAAATATAATGAAATTGTAATGATGAATCGCCCCGTGTATTATTTACGAAGAAGAAATGACACAACAAAACAGCCTGCCCCTCAAAGATCTTTGTGAAAGAAGAAATCTATGCAGGTTTATTCCGACAGGCACTGTTCCGCTTCTTTAATTAATTTTCGGTTCTCAGTTGCACAATTGATTATGAAAACTCTGGATTAACAAACACCCGTTTTGTGTTTGTTTGTTCTATCTAATGAACTTATTTGTTAAAACTGTTGTGGTTGAATCTCATGTAGTTTAGATTCGCAGTTTTACAGTTGTCATGAATGAAAAGTCTATTGCCTAAACAATGCTTCTTTGTAGGTTGTCATGTGATTTGTTTGACTGCACAACGCTGCGAGATATTCCCTTTGCTTCTTATTGATTTTATCCTGGCTCGAAAATACTGTACTTTATGACCTTATTAACCCCACATACTCCTTGTATTACCTTTCAAGTAATTCATCCTTCATCTTTCCTAAAAACTTCTTGTTAGTAATTGAATGTAAAGGTGATTCTTTAGGGTAATCTGATGTTTCATTACCATCCCGCTGTCCCTTGTGCTTCTTCGATTTCCTTGGTCTTTATAAATTTCTTCAGTAGGAATATCTATAACAAAAACTATCTGTATATGTGTAAAGTACTCTGGACTCTGGTTCGAGGCTTAATGTTGTCTTAAAGATTTTATATCTATCAATAGCTTGATAATTCTAAAACTAGCTAAACCCTATTAAATACTGGTTTGTCAATTTGTACTTTCTTTTTTTTCATCATTATGCCAAAAAGCTGATCTTGAAATTTTCTAAAGTCATGTTTTAATTTGGTTTTGTTTGAAGTCAGCTTAATTGGCGTCGTTCTCTTTGGTGTATATTTAACATCTTTGCGGCTTGTGCGGATTCTCCATAGTCTTTCAAAAAATTGCTGTTGTTCTCAGCTCTAAAATAAGTCTTTTTCTGAAGCATCTGTTGGATTGGGTTCTGAGATACTGTGTTCTCTTGATGTTTGGTTTCATGAAAATGTTCTTGATCGAAGCATTTAATGCGATGAAATGCTGTTTTCTTTCAACCATGTCTTAATTAAAATTGTAGAAAGAAGTCTTGTAATGGTACGGACTAATTTTTTTGCCTCGAGATTAGGCACAAAGTTTAGGCGGTTCTCTTGAGATCCATCTTTTGGGGACTTTCTGTGCTAATGGATTGTCATTTTGATGGTCATGGAGTTAATGAGGTTTTTCTATAATCAATTCTAGAATGAAACCCACGTGGTGATCAGGCGCCATAACTACCAACCTCTTTTTTGCTACCTTGGAATATTATTTGTACCTGTGTACATTTTAAGTTGGTAATGAAGCGATAGCCGCCATAGCCCATACATTAAATGATGGTTTGCATTCTAAATACATGAGATAGTTAGTCCTTTTTCTTGGTTCATAGTCATCTAGGTTATTGTTGTTTGCTTTAATGTTTTGTGCGACGCCAATACTAATTCCCAACGCTATCGTTTTCATTAATCTGATTCATTGGTAATCTGACCTAAAAATTTACTTTCTGTACTCTGTAAACTTTTAGGAGAAAGCGTCCCAGATACATCCCGGGCGCTGAATTGTAATGCGCGGGGGATCCTGGCTATAATGTTTCATGAGGTCTTTCTATAGTTTTCAAAAGTCGTCCGCATAACTAACATGTATCTGCCATCAAGTAGGAGTCATGATTGTCTCCATAGTTTACCACTCTAAATTCTGCCTCGCTTCTTGTGCATGCGGGTATTCAAGTATCACTGTTGTCATTTCCTATAAGACTAGAATTGAAGCGCCCGTTAGGAGGAAGTGTATCTTCGTTTTATACCTTCCCAATTGTTCATGTTTCATAAGGATAACGACCTTTATTACATTAGCGTGGGGTCAAGAAATATTCTTCCGTTATTGGGAAGGACTTTAAGGAATTTGCCAGTGACTATTGATCCAATCATGTGTTGCTTAGAGTCATAAAAAGACATGTTATTTAGATTATAAGCACACTGTACTTTTCTGGATGTCTGTGCAATGCTTGACACCTGAAGGCATCGTCCACGCTTCATTATAGGTGGAGTCGTTACTCGCATGTTATGACGAATGATGGGCAGATTCCCATGTCTTTGGTTCAATACTTTTGTTGAAGTATTGATTGTTTGTGTGCTGTTCCTCTGAACTTCCACTTTTGTGATACTTGGTCTCTGTACTGTGGGTTTTCAATATTGGGCGTTAGCTCTAAACCGGATATCCAACATGCTTGCTGAGTCATTAATGTTGTTGGTCTTCAGGCCGCCTTTATGATTTCTGATAAGTTTAGTTTTAGTAGAAAGGGTTACGCACTTGCTGCATGCGTTTTAAGAATGTTTCTGCTGCAGATGGTCCTCTATATTATTTTGGTTTATGAAGATACGCCCTACAGAATGACTACAATGAGGCTAATGAAACAATCTGATGAGTATCTCATGAAAGTCTGTTTTTTGTAGTTTTTGTGGCGCTGGACCTTCATAAGGAACTATGTGTGTTTTATATTGTCTGCGTATATAAACTAACATATGGAGAATGTTGCAGTTTTTTTCAGTTCTTAAAGTTAACTGTTGATCCGGGGTGGGGGCGTAATTAGTTCGGTAGTTCAGTTACTGTACTTTACAATGTTTTTGATGTACAATCGCAGCGTGCTAAGTATGAAGTCTTGTTAAAACCATTTCTGCAGTATATTGTTTGCTATGTTTGTTTGTTGTATAACTCATTTATCTACTCATTGGGAGTTATAATTGTGTAATGTGTAGCCCCGCTGGTGAAAACATTTGTATAGTAAGTCAACTTGATTTTTGTCTGGTTCAGCCTATTGTTGGACTGTTCTTGGGTCACTTTATTTGGCGACAAATTTGTTTCCTATCCCATGTGTATTCATTAACAGTTTTTGGGTTGTTTTGTTCTTCTAATGGATCAATTTGGTTCCAATTTCAGGAATGGTTATTTCATTGAAGTTATGATCTTTTGGTATGCTGATTGTTAGTCAATCTTCTCTGCTGTGTTCGCGGTCTTTGATGCAGCCTTGAAAGACGACTCCACAGATTCATTTGTTGTCTGGTTTTTTTATGTTTATATCTGCTCTCTTAAAACCAAACTCCCGAGTGTTGAGGAATGTATAGCTTGCCTACTATCGGTGCATACTTAAGCCTGTTGTAATCTATTTCTCTAGGACTTACGACCTTGTCTACCAGAGCCTCTCATTTTGGCTTTTCAGCGGCAGCGTCAAACTGTTGCAAAGCAGTTCGGTCCTGCCAGTCGGGTGTTATGGCGTTTGTGTAAGTATTTGTCTGTTGTTTAGTTGAGACCCAGACTTCTTGTTTTTCTTCATTTATTGTTACATTAGTCTATTATTTTAAAAGCTAAAATTACTTTAATGGCGGGGTCTTTGTGAAGTGTGCATGGAACTTGAGTAATTGCTTGAACATCGCTTGCCGGTACGTTTGTTGGGTCTTTGTCTTCTTAATCAATATTCATTCTGGCTCTTGATATCGCTCTCTCTCGAGCATTCTCAAAACTATTAGTTTGTCCAGTCTTAGATATTCTGCCATGCTGGTCTTTCTTTTCTTGCCAAATTATGTTTGGATTTTAATTATATTATTTATATTCAGATACCATTATCAACGGTCTTTTTGCGCTTTGGGACTCTATTCTAAAGTAGAAACACTGCTTTTGGTGTTGTTTTTGGTGCTGTTTAGTACTGGTTTATTGTTTCGTTGTTCGGTTTTTTAAGCAGTCCGGTTGTTGATCTGCGCGGGGTCTGGCTGTGTGTTAATACTTGTCACCGCCTTTCTTTGATGATCAAATTTTTGTCTTGTGTTTTGTCTTCTAAAAATCGGCACTGGTAAAAGATGATAGTCTTATTACGTTATGGTTGTTGTCAACTAGCGCGTTAGTTATTGTCTGTTGGTTAGTGCTTTCGTTTGCGGGTTTTTGTTGTTCATGAGATGTGTGCTGTTGGTGTTTTGTTTTTAGTTTGTGCTTGCAGATATTTGGCGTATTTGTTCTCAGACGTGAGCTATTGACAAATCTTGAGGTAATGCTGCGGAGTGCGCCTTTGCCCGTTGCTAAGAGTACAAACACTTGTTCTGATGATAGAGAATTGAGTCGTATTGAGCCTGTTTTAAATTTTGTAACTGCATTTAATGGCAGATGTATTCCTTCGTTTGGTTTTGCTGTTTTTTGAAGGTCGTGCTATAGTACTTGCGGCTTGTGAAGTTTTGTTGGTTAGCTGAAGTTTTTTATTCAGGGCTTTCTTTATCTGACTGTTTTGCAGCTATCTCCTCTCTGACTCAACGGTGCTGTAGGCACTTTGGATAAACCCGACAGAATGCTTTTATAAAATGAAAATTAATTTAGTATATATACTTATTCAATCTGTTTTCTAGTATATTTTCAGACTGCGCATAATATAATAAAAACAAATGTTCATTAAGCGGTTTATCTGCTTTGTTTCTTTATCTATTGAATCGTTTATTACGTCTCTCTCGTTTTCTCCCGCTTAAATACAACTACAGTTTCCTCTGTGGACCTTATTTCAATCCATTTATTCCGTTTTTGGTTGTTTTAATTAATCTCTCGAGTCTAACACTGTGAAGATGTAAATCTTTTAGACACTAGTTGCTTTTGGATTTCTACCCTCCCACCCCCAAACATTTTTATGTATTTCGTCAATATGTGTATTAGGTTCTAAGCCAGTAGCGTAGATTTGTTAGGACTGCCGTCAATGGATTAAATTGCAACTTTCGTTTATTTTTGGATTAATAAAACTTTTTCACTTGCTCGTTTGAACGGTTTTCTTACATCTTCACACAGCAAATAGAAATACTTTAAGCGGATCTTGCTGCAACGCTAAAATAAATAAATTCCATATAGTGTCTGCCATGCTTCTATGAGAGATGTGTGTATGATGAATCACTCTTTCGTAATATATGGTAATTTGACTGATATTGTTGTTCAATCTGCCTTGCTAAGTGAAGGTTGCTTTCACGTCCAACTCTAACGAGATGTCAGAAAGGCGGTAATTGCTTCAGTGTATGATGATATGATTAAGCGTTTAAGTTTGTATACATTAAAGTTTGATCATATGACAATCTGTTTTTAATGTCCTTGTATGTTTGGTGCATGCGCTTTTTTTTAACAACTCAAAATTAAGGATTGGAAATACGATTTCCATACGCAAAATTTACAGCTACAGCCTTTTTGCTGCTTTTAGCACCTGAGGCGTGTTCGGCGCCTATTCTAAGCTTTTAGTGTTTCTTCATTTTTCAATTCTTTGAACGCAAGATCAGCCCTTTCGTTCCCGGTTAGCATTGATCAGAATAGCGTTAAAATTATGTCTGCTTTATGTAAAGAATATATTTCTTGCCTCAAGTTTTATAGAATTTTACGTATCGATTGCCCGCCCCCAGATTCGTGCACAAACTGTCCTCGTTTGGTATGTGTTGAATCGAGCGCTATTTTGAAAGTAAGACGCGCAGAGACTGGCACAATACTATCATCCGCCTCCTAGGTTTTTGTCTTGGGATATTGACAGTAAGTATTTGATATGCATCATGAGTAGATGGATTATTTGGAACTGTAATATTCCGCTTATTTCCCTGCAACGCCAAAGGGCTCTTTCTGTTTTATATGCGGGTACATGAAATCGAGCCATGTACTTGTTCTGGCATTTTTATGAAGCAAAATAAAATGTTATTTATTTAAAAAACATGGCAGGAATGATGGCGTAAGAAGATTATGATGTTTTTGTTCGTGAGGACGACATGAGTGAAATGTTCACATTTTCTCAGCATCGCTCAACGCTATCAATGCAGCGTGAATTTAACCGTATGTTAACGGGTCGGTGCTTTTTTTCAAATGTTTAGGTTCAAAGAAAACTCCAGAATTTTGACCCAAATTGATTTTGAATTAGATGTTGGTCATTTGTTTGTAAAACGATCAAGGGCTACTTGTTCGCTTACAACTAAAACCCGGACCCATCAAAGTTTTTGCTGTGGGCTTTCAATTAGAAATAGAATCAGTGTGAAAGATCAAAATCGCTTGGCATTGCTAGACGAAGTTAAGGGGGAGGCAGTTGCTAAATTCAAAAACACACTACAAGAACTCACGACAGATAACCAAATGCAAAAATGGTACTTAAAGAATTAAATCAATCTGCTGGCGAAGTAATAAATACAATAGAAGCAGAAGAAAAGTTTTTTCAGAAGAAGGAAACAGCGTTAAAAACATTATGATCTCCCCATTGCCTATGCGTGATATATTCGGCCCTTGATCATGCTTTAAGAACCTTAGAGGCGAATTAACAAACAATTAGCATTATAAGGTTGAACTAGTATGAGCATATAAAAAGAGAAAAAGAAAAACTCGTTAGAGGGCCGTTGACGCATACTTAGGGCAATGATATTAAAGAAAGAATTACCCATTGACTATAAGATCTTGAACTTAGAAAGATCAGCATGATAGAGTGCTGTATACTAAGCCGAAAACAAGTACGCGAACTTCAAAGTGAGCCCCCAGGGGAAAATTAAAAAGGAAATAAGTTGTGAAACTATCCAAAGAATTTTATATGAAGACTCGACACTAGCAGAACGAATTCGATACACTGTTTAGAGAGCAAGGAGTCAAATTAGTAAGGTTTTTTCTGACCTTTAGGATTTGCATTTATGTACAAAGTGTTGGTATTACAGGCTGGCGGTGGCACAAAGCCCAGTGCCTCCCACCGCCCCCATATTTTTTAACACTGATAAATAATGGGTTTAAAAAAACTGATTGTTCATCTTGCGAATTTATAATAAAAAATTAGCTGGTGAAGCCGGAGACGCTTAACCAGGATTTTGGTGGGAGTATTTGTCAGCTGGCTTTAGTCTCTGGCAAGCAAAGTAGTTGGCCTTTTATGGCCGAGCACGTTTGGTCATTAGTTCTCTTAATAGTTGGGTTAATATTTAGTTTGATAAAGTCCAAGTAATCCTTGGACTAGTTAATCCAAGATAAAGCGCTGGCTTTTCTGAGTCATGGTCTTCGCGAACGAGTCCGCTAGCGTTGCTGAGCGTCATGACTTTTGGTGGTTGGTCTTAGGGAATTTTAAATGACTTCATCTTGGGTGTTCTTTGATTGTTTGTAATATACTGGCTAAGTATTTTTGAGGTTTTTCCCAACCTATCTTGTTCATTCCTGCTATAAGAATTTCATTATTATAGTTTATTATTATTCCTACTGGGAGTTGAGGTCAGAAGGCAGCCATGTATAAACAGTCTGCACTGCATAAGTTCTTACTTTCGATTCTTGTTATTGTAAACATTTTTGTATTTTTTATACTGGATGGTGCTAAATCAACTGTAGTTTTAATGGCGTCTCTAAATTTGCTAAGTATTGTTTTTTGCGATGTCAAAGCCAGGAAGAAGGGAATCTCGTTTTGACTAGATCTTGACTGTGCTGCGCCCCCTAGAAAAACCCCCAAACGTAAGTACGAATTGAGTGTTTATTTGTTCTATTTCCCGCCATTAGTTAGGCCCTTAGAAGTGTCTATAGTTAAATGTTGTCCTTGACTGTTTTTGCTCTGGCTCTATGGATCCAAGGTGATGGAAGAGCTGTTTCGCTTGAGGAAATGATGTGTAAGAGGTTTCCAGTCAAATTTATACTTTATGTGCATGCCCAAAAATAAGGGTGCTTGGCCATGATTAAGATCCAAACTTTTGTCTTAAAGTCGTCTTGGTGTTAATTTTGAATTCGTTAAGATCCTTCAAAAAGCCTTCATGTCTATTCTGTTGCTGAATGGATTAAACGGTTTTGTCTGTCGGTAATGGGCTTGCAGTCAGTTAAAATACGTCTGAAGGTGTAATAGAAATGAATATCTGTACACTGACCTAACCAAAGGATCAGGGTGATTTAAGTGATTAGCATTACGACACTCCACACCCAGTTGATGCACAAAAAACACAGCATGTTTAACTGGTTCTGATAAAAACTGCATCGGATCGACTAAAACCCGCTTTCGCGATGAGTCTTTTTATAGGGGGGTTAAGATAGCTCTTCATGGAGTACTCACCTTTTATGAAATGCGACAGTCTGGGATCACAGAAAATGTTCGAGGGTTTCAGTTGTTTTTTTTTTATGTTGTAGTGCGGACCACACAGAATATTTTGCATCAGTATTTTTGAATGCACACTCATTTTTTTTTGTTTTAAAAAATGTTTGTAACCAATAACAACTCAAGACGCCCTTCGTTTTTTGTACATGCTATTAATAACAAATGCGGAACAGAACGGTCGGCGCTCCATGAAATATTTTAAAAGTCGTTATGGTTTAATTAGCAAAGCCAGAAAGATTAATAAGTTCTTATAGTTTAACAGAGCAGGGTCCAAATATGAGAGCCGTTTAAAATTGCCTGAGGTTATACGGGTTTTGCTCTACTAAATGAAGCAATGAGTACAGTTAAATTTCTTCTAAACTTAACAATGCAAATCTAAATAACACATGTTAACATTTAGCTTGAAGTCGAAGGAAACATCTTACATTTTTGATGAGAGCTTGCTAAAATGTTAGGCTTTACAACTAGCAATGTACCCACTTTAGTTTTATTGCTGAGCCAGACAAAACTATATTATGAGGGGGAATATCCGCTCGATCTTGCATTTCTGTCATTTCTCTATGTTCATTTGGATGAGACTGAGCTCTGTGTAAAACTTATATGATGGGAAGGGCACTCAATCTGTTTTAAGAAGCTCTTTCCGTCAGGGATAGCTGCATTTGCGAGTTTGAAATTATACATATTCCCTATTTACAGTTAAAGATTAGTTTGTGGGAGGGTAGGATCTTTTATTTATAAATAATCAAAGACAGAACAGGGAAAGTCGTTGAAATGTGATAAACTGCACATTGGTTTGGATTTAAAATATTTCGCTACTTTAAAATAATGTCGCGTGGGACCTGGAAAAATCCCAGCGAGTTACATTAGCGCCTGATGAGGTGATAACTTTAGAATATAATGACCTTGCTGAGTTGCCGGACTTTGACAGAATGGTGAGATAGGCACTTAGTATGGTTTAGTTTCACTAAAGATGGTGATGATTAAACGCATTGAGGTTGTACGACAACATAAGGTTCCTAATCTAGAACTTCTACGCATTATTGAAGCAAATATTGTTGGACCAGTATGTATATAAAAGTTCGGAAAACTGACCTCAAATGGCACTTAGAACCATATTTAGAATGGGAAATAAATTTTGAATTCATTAGACCATTTTATTTTTGGACGTCAAATATAAGTTTAAGAAAGCATTCAACTCTGGCCCTTTAATGTAAGTCTTATTAACGACGATAATAGTCGGAAAGAAATTGAAATAACGCGTATGGGATAAACAGTCATCCTCCACAGAAAGGAAACAGTTGTAAAAAAAAGCTTCTACAAAATTTCAGTTTCTTTCCAAGCAGAAAATAGGAGACACGTTCACAATATTATTTGGAAATTTCTGTCTTTTTAAAGTTGGGAGGGTTGGGGTTGTGGGCGGTTGTGATGACTTTTAAAAGAATTAATATTAGCTGGCAAAACTTAGACGTTTAAACCACCTTAAGTTACCTTCGTGTTCTTCACTAATGGCGTGGTTATTATAGTTCATAACAACATAGCAACAAAATCAATGAATTATTTAGAAACAATTCTTACAGGGATAATTGGATTATTCTTACAAATTTGGCCTCATAGGGTTTTTTTTTAGCTGAACAAGTTTTGACGGAGAGTATGATAAAAATAATACTGAATTAGATTATACTCTGTTTATTAAAACTTTGTGAAGCATTATACTTTTTGACAAAATCTATCATTGCTCTATGAGTTGTGGCAGACTGGTTGTGGAAAAACAATAGTTATCTCGTCCTGTTACAAAACAGTTTATCGTTTATAATTTTAATATTTGTGGTTTTATGTCCTAACAATTAATGGACATAGCATATCATGATTGAGGTGTCTATGGGAATGATAATAACTTATTTTTAGTTAATCCTAGCTACTTTTTTTTTTTAAAAAGGAGTGAGTATTTAGAACAGTTGTTTAGACTGTTTGAAGGAACGCTGTCACTATTTATTATAGATGTTAGTTTCGGCATTGAAAGTGACTTAGTAAAAAGAGATACACTTTGTCGTATAATAGCTTACAGCGGGAAGACATGCTGGGATAAGTGTGTGTGGATTTTATGCCAGAATTATTACTAGGTTTTAAAAGACTTTAGAGAACAGTTTAAAGACTGTAGTTTTATATCACTTGAAAGACAAAGATCATTTGAGAATGTTTGCGCGGAAAATGATATCTATATGTAATGTCCAGGAAAAACTTGGATTAAACAAAACTGAAATCTGATAAGTTTAAGTAATTTAGTATTGAAAACGGTATCCCTACACAGTATGTTTGTTTGTAGGGTCGTTATTTTTAGTTATTGAAAGTCTTACTTGTCAGAGAACAGGGATTGAGGGTTTCTGGGTTACTTTCGCCCGAACTGAGTGAGGCGGAAGTGGCCCCAGATGCCCCTTCCATGTTCTTTATTTATATATAAGTATGTGCTGACACACTATTAAAATGTAGCCAACTTCATACACTTGGTTTAAGGGAAAAAAGAAAGGGTGAATATTGGCTTAAAAAAGCTACCTTGTTAATATTTAAAAAAAAAAATTTCTAAATTAACTACATCTACTAGTTTTTTCTATTTATAGAGTCTTCAACAGTTTGCTATAATAATTATTCTATATTATTATTATCATTATTATCTGCTTCTTCAGAATTCTCTCTATCATACCTCCTCCTTCTTCTTCTTCTTGTTATTATCTTTATTTTTAAATTTAAACAAATTCATAAATTTAAGGTAAGCAAACTGGTTTGTTAACAATTGATAGAAAACTAAAGCAGACTGTGTACAGTCGTCTAGACAAGGTAAATAAAAAATTAAGACACAAAATGAGCCAGGGTTAGTACCTATAGCATTCTATTTATGCAATGCGTAAACTGACCAGGACAATTCACAAAACAATTCAAATATTCCCCAGACTGTAGGCCAGCATAAGGTTGACAAATTTGGTTCAGTTAATTATTCGCTCAACAGGTTTCCATACTGTAAGAAAACAAACTTACAACAGATAGGGTTCCCTTATGATCTTGTTCCCATAAAAGCGTTATCTCAAACAACAATTGAACTGATCTATCAGTTTTCATTTTTCAGCGCAACTATTTCAATTGTAATGAAACGAAAGCACTAACTAAATCTGTATGCACAAGGGAATTTAATGTCATTGAATGCAAGATGTCTATCTGAAATGGGAGGGAGGGGACCAGTCTGTATACACAAGGAATTCCTGTATTTAGGATGCAAGATGTCTATCTGATGGGGGGGGGGGGGGTGAGGTGGTGTACCAATCTGTATGCACAAGGAATTCCCAGTCATAGGATACAAGATGTCTATCTGAAGGGGGGGGTGGGGGGGGGGGGGTTCCAATCTGTATGCACTTGGAATTCCATGGCATAGGATGCAAAGTTGTCTTTCTGGTGGGTAGGGGGGGGGGGGGAGGGTCGGTACCAATCTGTAACACAAGGAAGCCCATGTTATAGGATGCAAGATGTCTATATGGGGGGCGTGGGGGATAAAGGGGGAGAGGAGGTGTGCGTAAGGTTCCAATTGTATGCTCAAGGACAGTCTCATGTTTAGGAATGCAAGATGGTCTATCTGGGGGGGGGGGCGGGGGGGGGGGTACCAATCTGTATGGCACAAGGTATTCTCTTGTCTCCACACACTCACACACACTCACACACACAGCGAGGGGATGAGGGGATGAGGAAGAATTTTCTAGTGCTGCCTTATGATCTGATAAGATATTCATAAATCAGAAGCAATGTAGATTCACTTAGTTTATACTTTCAATGATTTGATTCTAAAACCACTTGTAAGTTTACAACTTTCTTATTTATTTCTTTCCCATCAAAGTAATAACTTAAAATTTTAGAACTTTCAATAATTTGTTTTTAACATCAAGTAAAGAAAATTTTATGTTAACCATTATGCTTGATAAATACAAATGAGATAAACCCCACACTTTCATTTGTACTAGTCATCTGAACGATCTGAATTTTCAGTTATTTTGACCACTTTTATTGTTTTACACTAAAGCATACTTATTTTTTTATTTATCAATATCATTAACAATAAGAATTCATCATATTTTTGTCATTTTCAATTACTATTTTAAAACAAAAAGATTATTCACAAGGGTTAAACCACAACTTCACTCTAAGTACAACAGGTTTTAAAAGTACAAGGCTAAATACATTGATCAGGTGATCAACAAACATACTTCTCACTGATAACTTTTACAATCAACTGTTTTTAGTTCATCATCACACAGCAATTAAAAACTATGCACGAAATATAGATATTTCATCGTTTCTTTTCTGCATCTAAAAATCGCATGAACGTCACAAAGACAATTAATTTCACCTGTACTGGTATTTACTACTGTACACAATCACATGGTTACTTCAATCATATTCCAAAGTCATGTTAGTTTTAGTCCACACACATCAGTCTTACTGTTGACAAGGTTCCGCTAGTGTCCTAGATTTGGTGTTTGTCCTTGTTATCATACATTTTTTCTTCTGAAATGGATTTCATTGGGATGTTCACTGAACTTTTTACCTAATACATATATTTTATATGTCATTATTATGACTCCACGAAACAGCATGGACAAACGAATCACAAAATCTATACACAACGCGTTTAGACCTTCTTAGGCCTTCTTCAGGCAATTAAACAACACTCAGGGAAACGAAATGAAGTTGTGAGCATCACGTATCTTTGTCGAATTTTGGTGCAAGCTGGGTTATGACTTCTAAGAGGATTCTTATACTACTTGAAGATGTCGCTCAAATTAGGTACTCATTCTCAACTACATTATTGTTTACATTATTTTGTTGGTTTTGTGGATTTTATTGTTGTAGTTTTTTTTTTTCCCCTCCAGCTGCTCACCATATAGGAGGAAATTTTGTATCATAGATGAGGTTCTGCAGAAACAATGGAACAAAAAATTGGATCAATAAAAACAACTCACATTGCACAAATCTTCTTGATATTTATCATCATTGAAGACGAGGTAAGGATGGCAAAAACATTACTTTGTCTTCCAATTAAAGATTCTGTGGGAAAAGTACTTTTACATTTTCAATGAAATCAGAGTAAAGCAATACATGGTTTAGGGAACATTTAATCAAATCTGAGATTATTTTCAGCATACAGAAAGAGGTGGGAGAAAGCGAAGGAAGAGAGAGAGAGACTGACAAGAACAACAGAGAGAGAAAAAGTGCACACGCATGCCACATACCTCGCAAACACACTCACGCTTGCGCGCACACACACACACACACTACACACACGAAACAAGAGTGCATACTCACTCACACACACACACACAACACTCTCTCTCTCTCTCTGTCTTTCTCCCATCTCTCTTTGTCCGACACACTCACCCTGCATATATACAACACACCACACACTCCACACACACACACCACACGCATATGCACGTGCACACACGCGTGCACACACACACACCTGAGACATAAAAGAGATAGCAGCCACACACACACACACACACACTCTCTCTCTCTCTCGCTCTTTCTCTCTCGCACACACATGTACACGTCTTTCACACACACACGTGCGCACACTCCATACATACAATGTACAACAGACACAACATACACCTCTCTCTCCATTTCTCTCACACACAAACATGCTGGCGCGTGCGCTCACACACATACACATACACTCGCACCCACACACAACCTCTCTCTCACATCCCCCCCCCCCCCTTAATCTTACACACACACACAACACATACAATACACTACATACATATAACACCCATCTCTCTCTCTCTCTCTCTCTCACACACACACACACACACACCACCACACATACACACACACAGAGCAAGGGGAAGAGGAAGAGAGAGGAATTTACTCGTGAGCTTATGAACTGAAAAGATATTATATAAATCACAAGCAATGTGATGCTTGTGAATTCACTTTGTTGTATACTTTCTTTCTATGATTTGATTTTTAAAACCAGTTCTAAGTTTATAATTTTCTATATTTTTCTTTTCACATAAAAGATAATAACTTTTAATAAATGTTAAAACTTTCAATAATTTGTACTTAACATCCAAATTAATCAACTTCTATAACATCAAGCTGGATAAATACAAAATGAGATAACCCCACACATTCTATGTACTAGACATATGACACAATCTGAATTTTCAGTTACATTGACACTCTCTTGTTTTACACCTAAAGCATCCTTCTTATTTTCTTTATCAATTTCACTGATGATAATGAATTCATTAATACTATTGTCATTATATATTACTATTTTAAAACAAAAGATTATTTCACAAGGTAAAACACAACTTCACTCTAATGTACAACAGGTTTAAAATACAAGCTAAATTACATTGATCAGGTGATCACAACAGACCTTCTCACTGGTAACATACCATCCCTGTTTAGTACATCCATCAACCAGTAATAAAACTAAAGCACACAAAAACATCATTCATCTTTTCTTTTCGGCATCTAAAACCATCGCATGAATGTCACTACAACAATTAATTTCACCTGGTTTGTTAATGATAATGTACACAATCACATGGTTACTTCAATCATATTCCAAAGTCATGTTAGTTTTAGACCACACACATCCATCTTACTTTAAACACAGGTTCCCCTGTGTCATAGATTTGGAGTTTTTCCTTTTTATCATACCGTTATTCTCCTGAATGGATTATCATTAGGATGTACACTTGCACATTTTACCCTAATACACATATTTTTAAAGTAATTATTATGACTCCACCGAACAGCATGGACAAACGAATCACAAGACAAAACACAACGTGTTTCAACCTCTTAGGCCTTCTTCGGGCAAGATAAACAACACTCAAGAAAGTGAAAATGAAGAGCGAGCTATCACTTATCTATGCAAGCTGAGTTTTGCACAAAGAGATTCTTATACTACTGAAGATGTCGCACAATTTAGGTACTCATTCTCAACATCATTATTGTCATCATTATTTTGTTGTTATTGGTTGATTTCAATGTTGTAGGTTTTTTCCCCTCCAGCTGCTCCCATAAGGAGAAATTTTATATCAAGTATTATGTACTGCTGACACACCGGAACAAAATAAATGGATCATAGGAGAAATTTTATATCAAGTATTATGTACTGCTGACACACCAGAACAAAAATAAATGGATCATAGAAGAAATTTTATATCAAGTATTATGTACTGCTGACACACTGGAACAAAAAATAAATGGATCATAGGAGAAATTTTATATCAAGTATTATGTACTGCTGACACACCGGAACAAAAATAAATGGATCATAGGAGAAATTTTATATCAAGTATTATGTACTGCTGACACACCGGAACAAAAAATAAATGGATCATAGGAGAAATTTTATATCAAGTATTATGTACTGCTGACACACCGGAACAAAAATAAATGGATCATAGGAGAAATTTTATATCAAGTATTATGTATGCTGACACACCAGAACAAAAATGGATCATAGGAGAAATTTTATATCAAGTATTATGTACTGCTGACACACCGGAACAAAAAATAAATGGATCATAGGAGAAATTTTATATCAAGTATTATGTACTGCTGACACACCGGAACAAAAAATAAATGGATCATAGGAGAAATTTTATATCAAGTATTATGTACTGCTGACACACCGGAACAAAAATAAATGGATCATAGGAGAAATTTTATATCAAGTATTATGTACTGCTGACACACCGGAACAAAAAATAAATGGATCATAGGAGAAATTTTATATCAAGTATTATGTACTGCTGACACACCGGAACAAAAATAAATGGATCATAGGAGAAATTTTATATCAAGTATTATGTACTGCTGACACACCGGAACAAAAATAAATGGATCATAGGAGAAATTTTGTATCAAGTATTATGTACTGCTGACACACCGGAACAAAAATAAATGGATCATAGGAGAAATTTTATATCAAGTATTATGTACTGCTGACACACCGGAACAAAAATAAATGGATCATAGGAGAAATTTTATATCAAGTATTATGTACTGCTGACACACCGGAACAAAAAATAAATGGATCATAGGAGAAATTTTATATCAAGTATTATGTACTGCTGACACACTGGAACAAAAAATAAATGGATCATAGGAGAAATTTTGTATCAAGTATTGTGTACTGCTGACACACCGGAACAAAAAATAAATGGATCAATAAACACAACACACATTTGACAAACCTTCAGAAATTATCATCATTGAAGGAGGAAAGGAAGGCAAAACATTACTTTGTCACAACCATCCCTTTATATACCAACCATCCCTTTATATACCATGATAATAATTTCATATTTCAACTGGCTATTGGTCGGTACAAACCATGAATTCTCAGTCATAAAAACGCAACTGTTTCAGTTTATGATAACTAGGACTGAGTTTATAATTGACGGTTACGAAACTACACATGCATATAACTGTAATCTTTATTTTATTATATTTCAGTTACAAAACTACACATGCATATAACTGTCATTTTTATTTCTTTATATTTCAGTTGCAAAACTACACATGCATATAACTGTACTTTTTTTTTTCTTATTTTCAGCATTCCTGTCTGAACTCATTTATAAATAGTTGACCATCACAACCAGCACTTATGTTAATATTTTGATGATTGGCACCATTCACTGGCAACTCATAGGCCACACATCTCACTTTAGTTTTACAGCATCAGTCTTTGTAGCCATTTTTAGGTATTCTCTGCACATCAGCTGTAGACATGCGTTTTTTACCAATTCACTCACCTTAATATTACGTATCATGTTTGATTTTACACCATGCACTCGTATTGGTTTATATCACCCACGTAATTAACTATGTTTCTTCTTAGAAATTTCATACCATCCACATTTGAACCTACTCATTATTCATTTGACGCCATATATGGCCACTCACAATGTTGCAGTATTTATATGATCTGCAACATTTGCAGACTTGTATTTTAAGCACATAACTCACCTTAATATTAAATTTGATTTTTTTAGTATTAATCCATGTTTATTTCATATTGCCAATGTCATTAAACTATAACCTAACGGTATAAAGTTGATTTTTTAGTATTAATCCATGTTTATTTCATATCACCAATGTCAGTAACCATAACTTAATGGTAATAAATTTGATTTTTTAGTATTAATCCATGTTTATTTCATATCACCAATGTCATTAACTATAACTTAGCGGTACTATAACACCCACACTTGAACCCACTCATTACTCTATTGAAATTACATTAGAATATCTACTTCTTTTCATGCAAACTTCACAGTTTTTAGTTTTGTTTGTTTTGTTTTAATCATTTTTAAAAACGCACAGCTACCAGTTTATTTCAATGTCATTTACCAGGGAAGGAAGGAGAACTATTAGCAACAGGTCTGGCACTGAAAGGCTGGGATCTAGGAATCCATTATTAACATTCCTGGAAAACAATCGAGGGCACAGCTTTGTTTGGTGAACTTGGGTTTATGTAAGAAGTTTTCCAGAAGTTTATATTCACTACACCACAACCACGCATCATGTCATTTCCATTATTATGATCATCTATTAACCTTCAAAATTTGAAATCACTTATCCAGATATCTTACAAACAGATTTATAAATACATGAATAAATGAATAAATTAGTATGACGTGACACACTATAAAATATAGCCAAGCTTCATACTCTTGTTTTAAGGGAAAAAGAAAGGACGGATACTGGCTTACATAACAGCAACCATGTTTACTAAAAAGTCAAATTAACAACATTAACTACTAATTCTATGATAACGTCTCAAACAGTTATCATCATTATTATTATTATTATTATTATTATTATTATTATCAAGCTTCTTCTTCTTCTCCTCTTCTTCCTCCTTCTTCTTCTTATTGATATTATCATTATATGTAAATCTAATCAAACATAAATTTTAAGGCCAAAGCAAAACATAGTTTCAATATGCAACAAAAGAAAACTAAAGCAGACTGCGTACAGCAGTCCTGAGAAAGGTTAAAAAAAAAGAATATAAGACACAAAATGAGAACGTGTTAAGTATTATATCATTTGATATATATGCAATGCAAAACAGACAAGCTTTTTTTTTGGGGGGGGGGGGGGGGGGGGGGGAGGGAGGGGGGGGGGCAAATCTGTCTTCTTCACGTGTCACAAACGGAAGACACAAGCAATGCACAAAAACAATACAATATTTCCCGGACTGTAGGCAGCTTAAGGATGACAAATTTGGCAAGAGATATAATTCTCAACAGGTTTCAATACTGTAAGAAACAAAATTCACAACAGATAGGTTTCCACAGCAAACTTGATCCCATAACAGGTTATCACAACACACACAATTGAACTGATCTAACAGTATTCACATTTCAGTGCATCTAATTCACTTGTAATGAAACGAAAGCACATAACTAAATCAAACCATTTATTTGTTTATGTTCAAGTTTGATCCATTTTATTTAAAGCGATCACAAACCACACAGATGGGTTGCTTTTTTTTAAACCCATACGCTTTCCAGTGACACGACATATTTGTTTCATACTGATTGAAGTCATTTTTGGTAGCAATCTGCATTAAGAACATGATTTCATTGATAAGTACATAATCTGATTTGTGTTCAAATCATCACTTAACCCTTTTAATACTGCATAGAGAAGTTTTATGCTATAAATCATATTCATTTCTTTACCCTCTAGAGTCATGAACAACACATCAAAACCAAGTTGGTAGCATCCTGTTTGAATCCATTCTTTTACCATTTGTTTCACAAACATTACTTTTCTTACGTCTATAGTTCATCTGAACAGTTAGACAATGCACAATTACCTCAACTATATCTTACGCTCATTTAATTTCAGACCACCACACATCTATCTTACTTTAAACACAAATTCTTCACAGGTTGCGATGCCCAGATTAAATTTAAATTAACAATCAGCATTACTACCCCGGGCCCATAAATACTGTTGTAAAAGAGTATAATTGTGAGAGCCAGGACGGTTACTAAAAGTTTGGGATTTGGGGACAACAGTTGAAGAAAGCTGTAGAAACACTGGTGTACAGGCAGTGAGCATAGGTTGAAGACGATGAGGGGGGGGGGGGGGGGGGGGGGGGGGGGGGGGGCACCAATCTGTATACACAAGGAATTCCCATGTCATAGGATGCAAGATGTCTATCTGGGGGGTGGGGGGTGGGGGGGGAGGGGGGTACCAATCTGTATACACAAGGAATTCTCATGTCTCACACACACACAGCAAGGGGATGAGGGAGAGAGAAGAATTTACTAGTGAGCCTATCAACTGATAAGATATTACATAAATCAGAAGCAATGTAGATTCACTTAGTTCTATACTTTCTATGATTTGATAATTAAAACCACTTAAGTTTACAACTTTCTATACATTTCTTTCCACATCAAAGTTGATACACTTAAAAAAAATTTTTAGAACTTTCAATAATTTTTTTTAACATCCAAGTAAAATAAACTTCTATAACATCAAGCTGGATAAATACAAAATGAGATAACCCCACACATTCTATGCACTAGACATATGACATGATTTGAATTTTCAGTTACATTGACACTCTCTTGTTTTACACCTAAAGCATCCTTCTTATTTTCTTTATCAATATCATTAACAATAACGAATTCATCAATATTATTGTCATTATCAATTACTATTTTAAAACAAAATTATTTCACAAAAAAAAACACAACTTCAATCTAATGTACAACAGGTTTAAAATACAAGCTAAATCACACTGATCAGGTGATCACAACATACCTTCTCACTGATAACATACCATCCCTGTTTAGTACATCCATCAACCAGCGATAAAACTAAAGCGCGCAAAAACATCATTCATCTTTTCTTTTCGGCATCTAAAACCATCGCATGAATGTCACTAAGACAATTAATTTCACCTGGTTTGTTAAATACTAATGTACACAATCATAGGCTTACTTCAATCATATTCCAAAGTCATATTAGTTTTAGATCACACACATCCATCTTACTTTAAACAAAGGTTCCGCTGTGTCATAGATTTGGAGTTTTTCCTTTTTGATCATACCGTTATGGGGGGGGGACCAATCTGTATGCACAAGGAATTCTCATGTCATGGGATGCAAGATGTCTATCTGGGGGGCGGGGGGGGGGGGGGGGGGGGGGGGGGGTACCAATCTGTATACACAAGGAATTCCTATGTCATGGGATGCAAGATGTCTATCTGGGGGGCGGGGGGGGGGGGGGGGGTAACCAATCTGTATACACAAGGAATTCCCATGTCATGGGATGCAAGATGTCTATCTGGGGGGCGGGGGGGTACCAATCTATATACACAAGGAATTCCCATGTTATAGGATGCAAGATGTCTATATGGGGGGTAGGGGGGGGAGGGGGTACCAATCTGTATGCACAAGGAATTCCCATGTCATGGGATGCAAGATGTCTATCTGGGGGGGGCGGGGGGGGGGGGGGGGGGTAACCAATCTGTATACACAAGGAATTCCCATGTCATGGGATGCAAGATGTCTATCTGGGGGGCGGGGGGGTACCAATCTATATACACAAGGAATTCCCATGTTATAGGATGCAAGATGTCTATATGGGGGGTAGGGGGGGGGAGGGGGTACCAATCTGTATGCACAAGGAATTCTCATGTCATAGGATGCAAGATGTCTATTGGGGGGGGGGGGGGGGGGGGGGGTACCAATCTGTATACACAAGGAATTCTCATGTCTCACACATACACACAGCGAGGGGATGAGGGAGAGAGAGGAATCTACTAGTGAGCCTATGAACTGATAAGATATTACATACATCAGAAGCAATGCAGATTCACTTAGTTCTATACTTTCTATGACTTGATTCTAAAACCACTTGTAAGTTTACAACTTTCTATAAATTTCTTTCCACATCAAGTTAATAACTTAAATTTTAGAACTTTCAATAATTTGTTTTTAACATCCAAGTAAAGAAAATTTCTGTAACATTACGCTTGATAAATACAAAATGGGGCCCGTGCGCTAAACATACACATTCACCAACCCACACCCAACCTCTTACCCCCCCCCTTTTAAATCTCTTCAACACCAAACCACACACAACCTAAAAAAAATTTTACATACTTTTATCACCCCCTCCTACACACCCACCCACACCCCACACAGTGGCAGTGGTCCTTGAAGGGGGAAGGACAAAGGGATAACAAAAGGGCCCCCCAGGTGCAGATGCTGCACCTACACCCCCCCAATTTTTTTAAATTTCTCTGCCCAGCACACCACCCCAAAATCTTTTAAAGCATACTTCACCCCAACCATTCTTTTACTTCTCCACCCAATTCATTCAATTTTTATCACCCCCCCAAATTTTTAATATACATAAATCACAACCCAAATTCAATACATACATCACAGACTGAACAAGGGGGGGTAAGAGGGGGGAGAAAGGCACTGGGGAGGGGGGGGGGGGGGGGGGGGGGGGGGGGGGGGGGGCGCAGAAAACAGGCTGTTACTGTTTAAACCAATATATTATATGGGTGGTTTTTGAGAAAAATGAAAGTGGGGGTTAGGTGGGGAAAAGATGGGAGAGGGATGGGAAGGCGGGGCGGGGGGGGGGGGAGGGGGGGGGGGGGGTTGTTGGAGAGAGGAGAGAAAAAAAAAAGGGGGGGAAAAAGCGAGAGGGGGCGGGAGGTGGGAAAAAAGGGGGGAAAAGAAAAAAGGAGGGAATAGAAGGAGGGAGAAAATTGGAGTGTATTCCCAAAAATTTAGATTGAGGTATGAGAGCACACACCACACACACGCACACCACCACCACGACAGCGATGGGGGAGGGGAGAGAGGGATTTTACTGTGGCTTATAAATGATAAGATTTTACTTATATCAGAGCAATGTGTTCATTGGTCTAATTTCTATGATTTGTTTTTAAAAACCACTTCAAAGTTTACAACTTTCATAAATTTTTTTCCCACATCAAAGTTGTTCCCCTTTAAATTTTTTGAACTTTCAAAAATTTTTTTTTAAACCCAAGAAAAATTAATTTTTACTCGTGGAAAAATAAAAAAATGAGATCCCCCAAACATTTTATTTTTACTGACATTGCTGATTGAATTTTCTTTAATTGACATCTTTTTTTTACCAAAAGCATCCTTTTATTTTTTTATCAAAAAATTCTTAACAATAACAAAAAAATTTTCATCATATTATTGTTTTTATAAATTACTATTTTAAAAAACAAAAGATATTTCAAAAGGTAAAACCCCCCTTCATTAATGTAAAAAGGGTTTAAAAATACAAGCTAAATCACATTGTCGGGTTGATCACAACAACCTTCCCCTGGAAAACATCCATCCTGTTTAGAAATCCATCCCCCATTTAAAAAAACTAAGCAGCAAAAACATCATTCAACGTTTTTTTTCGGCAAAATTCTTTTCGGCACAAAAAAACCATGCATGAATGTCACTACGCAATTTAATTTTACTGGTTTTTTATACTAATGTACCAAAAAGGGGTTTCTTCAATTTTCCCAAAATCATGTTAGTTTTAGACCACCACATCAATTTACTTTTTAAAAGGCTGTGTCATGATTTGGAGTTTTCTTTTTATCTACCCTTATTTTCTGAAGGATTATCATTGGGATGTCACTTGCATTTTTACCCTAATACATACATTTTACAAGTCATAATTTGCTCCCCCAAACAGCATGGGCAAACGAATCCAATCAAAACCCCAAAGCGTTTTTGTCTTAGGCCTTCTTCAGGCAAAATAAAAACATCGGGAAACGAAAATGAAAAAGGAATCAGTATTTTGTCGAATTTGGTGCAGATCGGGTAAGAGGTTCTTTTAATGAAAGTACTCATTTCAGCATAAATTGTTTAGTTTTTTTGTTGTTATAAATTGTTTTTAAGTGTTTTGTTTTTTATTTCCCTTCCGTGTCCCATTAGGAGAAATTTTTATCAAGTATTATGCACTGAGAACACCGGCAAAAATAATGGTCAATAAACGCAACCACTTTGACAAATTTTTTGAAACTTCATCATTGAAAAAGGAAAGAAGGAAAAAACTATTTTTCACAACCTCCCTTTTTTTATAACATGATAATAAAATTTATATTTCAACCTGGCTATTGATCGGTACAACCCTGAATTCATAGTCATAAAAACAAAACTGTTTCAGTTTATGATAACTAGGACTGAGTTTGTAATTGACAGTTACGAAACTACACATGCAGAAAACTGTAATTTTATTTCTTTGTATTTCAGTTACAAAACTACACATGCATATAACTGTAATTTTTATTTCTTTATATTTCAGTTGCAAAACTACACATGCATATAAACTGTATTTTTTTTTTTCTTATTTTAGCATTCCTGTTGAATCTTTATAAATGCTGGCCATCACAACCAGCACTTACGTTAATATTTTGATGATTGGCACCATTCACTGGCAACTCATAGGCCACACAGTCTCACTTTAGTTTTACAGCATCAGCCATTTTTAGGTATTATCTGCACATTAGCTGTAACATGCGTTTTTAACCAATTCACTCACCTTAATATTACGTATCATGTTTGATTTTATACCATGCACTCGTATTGGTTTATATCACCCACGTAATTAACCATGTTTCTTCTTAGAAATTTCATACCATCCACATTTGAACCTACTCATCATTCATTTGATGCCATATATTGGCCACTCACAAGTCACACATCTGTCTTTAATGTTGCAGTATTTATATAATCTACACAACATTTGGAGACTTGTGTTTTAAGCACATAACTCACCTTAGTATTAAATTTGATGTTTTCGTATTAATCCATGTTTATTTCATATCACCAATGTCATTAACTATAACTTAACATAATATAACATCCACACTTAAACCAACTCATTACTCTGTTGAAATTACATTAGAATATACACTTCTTTTCATGCAAATTTCACAGGTTTTTGTTTCGTTTGTTTTGTTTTAATCATTTTTTAAAATGCACAGCGACCAGTTTATTTCAATGTCATTTACCAGGAATGAAGGAGAACTATTAGCAACAGGTCTGGCACTGAAAGGCTGGGATCTGCGACATATATCATCGACATAACGATGCTGGCCGCCTAACGGAAGAAGAAGGAATCTATTAGAAAGTTCTTGGAAGACAATCAGGGCACAGCTTTGTTTGGTGAACTTGGGTTTATGTAAGAAGTTTTCAACAAGTTTATATTCACTATACCATAACCACACATAAATAAATTAATAAATAATTATGTGTTGACACACTATAAAATATAGCCAAGCTTCATCACTTGTTTTATGGGAAAAAGAAAGGATGAATATGGGCTTAAACAACAGCTACCATGTTTACTATATAAAAAAAAGAAGTCAAATTCACAACATCTACTAGTTATTCTAATACAACATCTCAAACAGTTTGCTAT
>JAFLJL010016769.1:65013-135013 GCA_018398815.1 Conus ventricosus
ATGTATTAGCTAGGAACACTATGTAGGGAAGGATGTGTGTAGATTGGGGACAGTGGGTGGACCAGAATGTATTAGCTAGGAACACTATGTAGGGCAGGTGTGTGTAGGTTGGGGACATGTGGGGTGGACCAGGTGTGTGTAGGTTGGGGACAGTGGGGTGGACCAGGTGTGTATAGGGTGGGGACAGTGGGGTGGACCAGGTGTGTATAGGTGGGGACGTGGGGTGGACCAGGTGTGTGTAGGGTGGGGACAGTGGAGTGGACCAGGTGGTGTATAGGGTGGGGACAGTGGGGTGGACCAGGTGTGTGTAGGGTGGGGACAGTGGGTGGACCAGGTGTGTATAGGGTGGGGGACAGTGGGGTGGACCAGGTGTGGGTAGGGTGGGGACAGTGGAGTGGACCAGGTGTGTGTAGGTTGGGGACAGTGGGGTGGACCAGGTGTGTGTAGGGTGGGGACAGTGGGGTGGACCAGGTGTGTGTAGGGTGGGGACAGTGGGGTGGACCAGGTGTGTGTAGGGTGGGGACAGTGGGGTGGACCAGGTGTGTGTAGGTTGGGGGCAGTGGGATGGACCAGGTGTGTGTAGGTTGGGGACAGTGGGGTGGACCAGGTGTGTGTAGGGTGGGGACAGTGGGGTGGACCAGGTGTGTGTAGGGTGGGGACAGTGGGGTGGACCATGGTGTGTGTAGGGTGGGGGCAGTGGGTGGACCAGGTGTGTGTAGGGTGGGGGACAGTGGGGTGGACCAGGTGTGTGTAGGTTGGGGACAGTGGGGTGGACCAGGTGTGTGTAGGGTGGGGACAGTGGGGTGGACCAGGTGTGTGTAGGTTGGGGACAGTGGAGTGGACCAGGTGTGTGTAGGGTGGGGACAGTGGGGTGGACCAGGTGTGTGTAGGGTGGGGACAGTGGGTGGGGGACCAGGTGTGTGTAGGTTGGGGACAGTGGGGTGGACGAGGTATGTGTAGGTTGGGGACAGTGGGGTGGACCAGGTGTGTGTAGGTTGGGGACAGTGGGGTGGACTAGGTATGTGTAGGTTGGGGACAGTGGGGTGGACCAGGTGTGTGTAGGTAGGGGACAGTGGGGTGGACCAGAATGTATCAGCTAGGAACACATCCCTCACAAGGCTTCTGTCTCTGTGCATCAGTAAAAGGTTTAATACCCACAGTCTGTGGTGCAATGAAGTCTATTGTCTGAGTGCATCAGTAGAAGTGTTCAATACCCACAGTCTGTGGGTGCAATGAAGTCATATTGTCTGCGCATCAGTTAGAAGTGTTCAATACCCACAGTCTGTGGTGCAATGAAGTCATATTGTCTGCGCATCAGTAGAAGTGTTCATACCCACAGTCTGTGGTGCAATGAAAGTCATATTGTCTGCGCATCAGTAGAAGTGTTCAATACCCCACAGTCTGCGCATCAGTAGAAGTGTTCAATACCCACAGTCATGTGGTGCAATGAATGTCATTTGTCTGTGCATCAGTAGAAGTGTTCAATACCCACAGTCTGTGGTGCAATGAAGTCATATTGTCTTCCAGCCTTGATTGTGAATTCTGTTTTGGTTATCAACACTACTTTAAGAATTTCTGTTGACCATTAACATTTAATTGTCAAAGCTTATTTGCAGTAAGTAGTTTATAGTGTTTTCCCATCCTTTTTAGCTTTGTATTTTGCTCAGCTTTTCTTTTTTTATCTCACTGTCTTGCATTTTAATTACGAGTACAAAGCCAATCTTAACATGATCAAACAATCGCACCTACCTCCTCAACAGTTCTTTATCATGATGAAGTTTACATATTACATATAATTCAATTTAGTTTATTCACATATTTTTGTTACAAATTCAAAACAATGCACTCTCTCTCTCATACTAAAATTACACACAACTGACACCAAAATAAAACAAATTTATCGCATTTAATAAAAACGTAAGTAAGAAGGGAGACTGAGGAGGAGGACAGACAGTAGAGCCAATTATAGAAGCTAGGAATTGACGCTATTTATGTTATTCCAAAGTCAAGTACACAAGAGGTTAAGGGTTGGTTTTGGTTGGGGGGGGGGGGGGGGGGTTGTTTTTGTTTTTGTGACTTAATATGAATCATTATTCATCATACGTAAAGACAGAAAAAAAAGATTACTGTGTGGAAAAAAGTACTTATTAAATTTTTCTTCCGATGAAAATGAGAGTAAAAGCAATACATGGTTTAGGGAATATTTAATCAAATCTGAGATTATTTTCAGCATACAGAAAGAGAGTGGGAGAAAGCCAAGGAAGAGAGAGACAGACTGACAAGGACAACAGAGAGAGAGAAAGTGCACACGCATGCCCACATACCTCGCAAACACACTCACGCTTGCGCGCGCACACACACACTACACACACAAAACAAGAGTGCATACTCACACACACACACACACACACACTCCTCTCTCTGTCTTTCTCCCCATCTCTCTTTGTCTGACACACTCACACTGCATATATACAACACACCACACACTCCACACGCATATGCACATGCACACACGCGTGCACACACACACACCTGAGACATAAAAGAGATAGCAGGCACACACACACACACACACACACACACACTCTCTCTCTCTCTCTGCTCTTTCTCTCTCACGCACACATGTACACGTCTTTCACACACACACGTGCGCACACTCCATACATACAATGTACAGACACAACATACACCTCTCTCTCCATTTCTCTCACACACAAACATGCTGGCGCCTGCGCTCGCACACATACACATACACTCGCACCCACACACAACCTCTCTCTCACATACCCCCCCCCCCCCCCTTAATCTTACACACACACACAACACATACAATACACTACATACATATAACACCCATCTCTCTTCTCTCTCTCCACACACACACACACACCACACACACACACACACATACACACACACAGAGCAAGGGGAAGAGGAAGAGAGAGGAATTTACTCGTGAGCTTATGAACTGAAAAGATATTATATAAATCACAAGCAATGTGATTTCACTTAGTTGTATACTTTCTTTCTATGATTTGATTTTAAAACCAGTTCTAAGTTTATAATTTTCTATATTTTTCTTTTCACATAAAAGATAATAACTTTTAATAAATGTTAAAACTTTCAATAATTTGTACTTAACATCCAAATTAATAAACTTCTATAACATCAAGCTGGATAAATACAAAATGAGATAACCCCACACATTCTATGTACTAGACATATGACACGATCTGAATGTTCAGTTACATTGACACTCTCTTGTTTTACACCTAAAGCATCCTTCTTATTTTCTTTATCAATTTCATTGATGATAATGAATTCATTAATACTATTGTCATTATACATTACTATTTTAAAACAAAAGATAATTTCACAAGGTAACACACAACTTCACTCTAAAGTACAACAGGTTTAAAATACAAGCTAAATCACATTGATCAGGTGATCACAGCATACCTTCTCACTGGTAACATACCATCCCTGTTTAGTACATCGATCAACCATACCAGTAATAAAACTAAAGCACGCAAAAACATCATTCATCTTTTCTTTTCAGCATCTGAAAACCATCGCATGAATGTCACTACGACAATTAATTTCACCTGGTTTGTTAATGATAATGTACACAATCACATGGTTACTTCAATCATATTCCAAAGTCATGTTAGTTTTCAACCACACACATCCATCTTACTTTAAACACAGGTTCCGCTGTGTCCTAGATTTGGAGTTTTTTCCTTTTTATCATACCATTATTCTTCTGAATGGATTATCATTGGGATGTACACTTGCACATTTTACCCTAATACATATATTTTAAAAGTCATATTATGACTCCACTGAACAGCATCGACAAACGAATCACAAATCAAACCACACCGCGTTTCGACCTCTTAGGCCTTCTTCAGGCAAAAAAAACAACACTCAGGGAAACAAAAATGAAGAGCGAGCAATCACTTATCTTTGTCGAATTTGGTGCAAGCTGGGTTTTGCACTAAGATTCTTATACTACTGAAGATGTCGCACAATTTAGGTACTCATTCTCAACAACATTATTGTTATCATTATTTTGTTGTTATTGGTTGATTTTAATGTTGTAGGATTTTTTCCCCTCCAGCTGCTCCCATTAGGAGAAATTTTGTATCAAGTATTATGTACTGCAGACACACTGGAACAAAAATAAATGGATCAATAAACACAACACACATTGCACAAATCTTCAGAAATTATCATCATTGAAGGAGGAAAGGAAGGCAAAACATTACTTTGTCACAACCATCCCTTTATATACCATGATAATGATTTCATATTTCAACCTGGATATTGGTCGGACAAACCATGAAATCACATTCATAAAAACCAACGTGTTTCAGTTTATGATAACTAGGACTGAGTTTGTAATTAACAGTTACGAAACTACACATGCATATAACTGTAATCTTTATTTTATTATATTTCAGTTACAAAACTACACATGCATATAACTGTAATTATTATTTCTTTATATTTCAGTTGCAAAACTACACATGCATATAAACTGTACTCTTTTTTTCTCTTATTTTCAGCATTCCTGTCTGAACTCATTTATAAATAGTTGACCATCACAACCAGCACTTCGTTAATATTTTGATGATTGGCACCATTCATTGGCAACTCATAGGCCACACATCTCACTTTAGTTTTACAGCATCAGTCATTGTAGCCATTTTCTAGGTATTATCTGCACATTAGCTGTAGACATGCGTTTTTAACCAATTCACTCACCTTAATATTACGTATCATGTTTGATTTCATACCATGCACTCATATTGGTTTATGTTACCCTCGTAATTAACCATGTTTCTTCTTAGAAATTTCGTACCATCCACATTTGAACCTACTCATTATTCATTTGATGCCAATATTGGCCACTCACAAGTCACACATCTGTCTTTAATGTTGCAGTATTTATATGATCTGCACAACATTTGCAGACTTGTGTTTTAAGCACATAACTCAACTTAATATTAAATTTGATTTTTTAGTATTAATCCATGTTTATTTCAGATCACCAATGTCAGTAACCATAACTTAACGGTAATAAATTTGATTTTTTTAGTATTAATCCATGTTTATTTCATATCACCAATGTCATTAACTATAACTTAACGGTACTATAACACCCACACTTGAACCCACTCTGCAGAAATTACATTAGAATATCTACTCTTTTCATGCAAACTTCACAGTTTTAGTTTTGTTTGTTTTGTTTTAATCATTTTTAAAATTCACAGCTACCAGTTTATTTCAATGTCATTTACAGGGAAGGAAGGAGAACTATTAGAAACAGGTCTGGCACTGAAAGGTTGGGATCTAGGAATCCATTATGAACATTCTTGGAAAACAATCGAGGGCACAGCTTTGTTTGGTGAACTTGGGTTTATGTATGAAGTTTTCCAGAAGTTTATATTCACTATACCACAACCACGCATCATGTAATTTCCATTATTATTATCATCTATTAACCTTCAAAATTTGAAATCACTTATCCAGATATCTTACAAACAGAATTCATAAATACATGAATAAATGAATAGATAAGTATGACTTGACACACAATAAAATGTAGCCAAGCTTCATACTCTTGTTTTAAGGGAAAAAGAAAGGACGAATATTGGCTTGCATAACAGCAACCATGTTTACTAAAAACTCAAATTAACAACATTAACTACTAATTCTATTATAACGTCTCCAAACAGTTTTCTATAATTATCATTTATTATTATTATTAAGCTTCTTCTTCTTCCTCCTTCCCTCTTCTTCTTATTGTTATTTCTTACATGTAAATCTAGCAAAACATAGTTTCAATACACAACAAAAAAAACTAAAAGCAGACTGCGTACAGTTGTCCTGAGAAAGGTTTAAAAAAAATATAAGACACAAAATGAGAAAGTGTTAAGTATTATATCATTTGATATATATGCAATGCAAAACAGACAAGTTTTTTGTTTTTTTTTTTTTTTGGGGGGGTGGGGGGGGGGGGGGGGGGCTAATCCGTCTTCTTCAGGTGTCACAAACAGAAGACACACACAATGCACAACACAATGCAATATTCCCCAGACTGTAGGCAGCTTAAGGATGACAAATGTGGCAAGAGATTAATTCTCAACAGGTTTCAATTACTGTAAGAAACAAAATTCACAACAGATAGGTTTCCACAGCAAACTTGATCCATAACGGTTATCACAACACACACAATTGAACTGATCTAACAGAATTCATATTTCAGTGCATCTAATTCACTTGTAATGAAACGAAAGCACATAAACTAAACAATTCATTCTTAACGTTCAAATTGATCCATTTCATTAAAGCGATCACAAAACCACACAGATTGTTGTTTTTTTTTTTTTTTTTTAAACCCATATGCTTTCCAGTGTCTGTGACAAGTCATGTTTGTTTCTACCGATTGAAGCCATTTTTGGTAGCAATCTGCATTAAGAACATGATTTCATTGACAAATACATAATCTGATTTCTGTTCAAATCATCACTTAACCCACTTTAATACTGCACAGAGAAGTTTTATGCTATAAATCTTATTCATTTCTTTACCCTCTAGAGTCATGAACAACACATCAAAACCACGTTGGTAGCAACCATGTTTGAATCCATTCTTTTACCATTTGTTTCACAAACATTACTTTTCTTACAACATTTGTTTCACAAACATTACTTTTCTTACATCATAGTTCACTGATCAGTTAGACAATACACAATTACCTCACCTATGTCTTACGCTGATTTAATTTCAGACCACCACACATCTATCTTACTTTAAACACAAATTCTTCACAGGCTGCAATGACCAGATTAAATTTGAATTAACAATCAGCATTACTACGCCGGCAATAAATATTGTTGTAAAAGAGTGATTGTGAGAGCCAGGACTGTTACTGAACGTCTGGGATTTGGGGAATCAGTTGAAGAAGCTGTAGAAACACTGGTGTACATGTGGTGAGCATAGATTGAAAAGGATAGGGGGAGGGGGAGGGGGGGGTGGGACCAATCTGTATACACAATGAATTCCCATGTCATAGGATGCAAGATGTCTATCTTTTGTCGATCGATCAACAGTGTCAAAGGTCACAGAGTTTGTGGTGAAATGAGCTTAGTACTGTCTTCTGTCCCGGTCTTAAATTCTGTTTGCGTCATCCACACAACTCTAACACATTTCTATTGACAGGAAACTTATTTTCAAAACTTTTTTTTTCTTTTTGTTTTTTTTTTCTTAGTTTTAAAGCATTTTTCTCAAGCTTTTTAAAACATTTTTCGTCTTTTTTTTTTCTTTTTCTAATTCCTGCATTGCATTTAGTTACCAAGCATAACAGCCAATTTTAGCACAAACATACAATCACAGCCAATTTTAACACAAACATACAATCATGCATATCTTCTCAACAATTCTTATTACTAATGAAAAGTAACTTTCAATAACAAATTAATTCAATTTATTCATATTTTTTAGACAAGGTTCAAAATAGCACGTGTGCTCTCTCTCTCATGCTGAAATTACTCACAACTCATTTCTATTGACGGGAAACTTAATTTCAATTTTTTTTTCTTTTTAGTTAAAGCATTTTCTTATGCTTTTAAAAATGTTTCATCATAACTTTTTTCTTTTTCTAATTCACTGCAATGCATTAGTTACCAAGCATAACAGCCAATTTTAACACAAAAATGCAATCACAGCCAATTGTAATGTTTCATCATAACTTTCTTTCTTTTTCTAATTCGAATAACATGGAGAGAGAGAGAGAGAGAGAGAGAGAGAGAGAGAGAGAGAGAGAGAGAGAGAGGACAGAGAGAGAGAGAGAGAGAGAGAGAGAGAGTGAGAAAGTGGGACAGACAGGCAGACAGACAACCGACAGACACAGATACACGAAGCAGATGGAGCGAGCGAGCGAGAGAGAGAGAGAGAGAGAGAGAGAGAGAGAGAGAGAGAGAGAGAGAGAGAGAGGAGAGAGAGAGAAGGTGCACACGCATACTATATAAAACACACACACCACTACACACAAACACATACAAAAGCATGCACACTCATTCTCTTTCTCACACACACTTAAGTACTCTCTCTCTCTCATGTTGTATGAACGCTTGGTTATGTGAATGGGTCTAAAGCAGATCAAGGGAAAGAACCCAGCATCCTTGTTGAGATGGATAGGAGTCTGGAAGGAAGGTAGGAGAGCTACATCCGGGTCTTGGAATAAAGATGTCTTCACTGTTACACTGAGTGTTCTAGTGTGTCTTGCGGGGTCGCATGCATATACAACATGGTGGCAGCGATTGGAACCTAGCTGAAGAAGATGGCAGAGGAACAGAACAACGGTGCAGAGGGAGCGGGCCGGCCTCTGAACTTGCCCCTACCCAAGAATTTCGACGGTACAGCAGAGAGTTGGACCAAATGGCGGGCCCGGTTTGAAAGATATCGTCTTTGCACTGGTTTGGGGACGAAACCAGATCGTGAGCAGGTGTCGACATTCCTCTACAGTATGGGGGACGTCGCCGACGACTTGCTTATCATGATGAAAGTTGATGAAACGACGATTAGTTACGTCGATCTCGTGGCGAGATTCGACGTGCATTTCAACGCACGTAAGAACGTGATCACGGCAAGAGCAAAGTTCAACCGGCGCGTACAGATGAACGGTGAGTCGATTGACACATTTTTACAAGATTTGCATCGACTCGCGGACGATTGCGAGTATGGGCAGCTTAGGGAAGAACTGATACGAGATAGAGTGGTAGTGGGGGGTGACGGACGATGCTTTGTCGGAAAAACTCCAAATGATGGCTGATCTTACCTCAAGGACGCTATTCAGTCAAGTCGACAAGCAGAGGCTAGGAAGGAAGGACAGGCTGTGCTCAGAGGGAGAGCAGTCGACGCTATCGATCAAAGTCCTTCTTCCCAGAGACCCAAAACCACAGGGATAGATATCAAAAAACCCATTCTAGTACTTCCCAATCCACCTCGACCCGGTCCCAAAAGGGTGGTTGCCCAAAGTGTGGACATGACCATCCAACGAAGCCTTGTCCAGCAAAGGGGCAGAAGTGCCACAACTGTAAGAGAGAAGGGCACTATGCAAGATTCTGTCAAAGAAAGGAAGTAGATGCAGTCGAAGAGGAGGAAGAAGAAGGAGATGCACTTTTTCTTGGCGGCCTAGAAGTGGACAGCATTGAACTGGATTGCTGGTTGGCCAAAGTGGCGGTCAACGGTAAGGTTACTACTTTTAAGCTGGGACACAGGAGCGTCAGTTACGGCTGTCGGCAAGAAGGTAGTGGGCACGTCAAGCTGCGGACCGGCTCAGAAGAGACTGCGTGGACCAGGCAACACGCCGATTACAGTCATAGGTTGTGTCGACGCAACTCTGTCCTGTAAGGATGTGCAGATCCAAGAGATTCTGTACGTCATAGAGGAGCAAAAGGTACCTCTCTGAGTCGTTAGAGCGTGTGAGAGACTGGGCTTAGTGAAGCGTGTTGAGAGTCTGAACGCCAGAACGCTGAGCCAAGAATTTCCAGGCCTCTTTCAGGGTCTGGGAAAAATGGAGGGATCCTACAGCATCAGTCTGAGGGACGACGCCAAACCGGTGTGCCTGTATACGGCGAGGAAGGTGCCTCAACCACTCCTGGGGAAAGTGAAAGCGGAGCTGTCCAAGATGGAGGCCAACGGGGTTATCTCACCTGTCACGGAACCGACTGACTGGTGCTCGGCGCTGGTTGTGGTCCCAAAGCCGAATGGGGGAATTCGCCTATGCATAGACCTGACGAACTTGAACAAGGCTGTGCGCAGAGAAGTGTTCCCATGGTGTCTGTGGAGGAGAGTCTTGCCAAGCTTGCGGGGTCGAGAGTTTTCTCAAAGCTGGACGCAAAGAGTGGGTATTGGCAGATACCCTCGCGGAAGAATCTCGACTGTTAAAGACTTTCGTTACACCATACGGCCGGTTCTGCATGAACGGCTGCCCTTCGGCATATCCTCGGCGCCGGAGATTTTTCAACGAATGATGACAGAGATTCTGCAAGAGATAGAGGGCGTCGTTTGTCACATGGACGACGTGCTGATCCATGCTCCCAACGAAGAGATACACGACAAGATTCTCAAGGAACATTGAGACGACTGAAGGTGGCCGGGATCACGCTGAATGAGAAGTGTGAGTTTCCAAAGACTCTGTCAAGTTTCTTGGACACATCATTGACGCGGATGGTGTGCGACCTGACCCAGCCAAAGTCGAGGCCATCACAATGTTCCCGCCCCCTCAGAACGTTACGGAACTGCAGCGATTTTTTGGGATGGTGAACTACGTCGCCAAGTTCATGCCAGGCATTGCACACAAGACAGAACCCCTTCGCCAGCTCCTACGAAAGGGGCAGGCCTGGACCTGGGACAAACCACAGCAGAAGGTGTTCGAAGAGCTGAAGAAGCTACTGTCATCGGATACTATCCTCGCCCATATGCAACTGGCCGCAAGACGACAGTGGCAGCAGATGCGTCGAATGTGGGCATTGGGGCTGTTCTTTTCCAAGAGCAGTCTGACGGGTCGCGGCGTCCCATTAGTTTCATCTCGCGCACGCTCACAGACGCGAGAGAGAATTACGCCGTGATTGAGAAGGAGGCGTTGGCAGCAACTTGGGCGGTTGAACGGTTCACACAGTACTTGCTGGGAATGGACTTCACGATCGAGACGGACCACAAGCTCTGGTTCCGCTTTTGTCTAGTAAGGAAATTGTCAGTATGCCACCAGGATCCAGAGATTCCGCCTGCGCCTCATGAGGTTCAACCCCACAGTCATTCATGTCCAGGGAAGAACCAGGTCACCGCCGACACGCTGAGCCGCGCGCCGGTGGGGAAGCCGGAGGCAGACGACGTCAACTTCGTCGACGAGGTTGCAGCCATGGTCCAGAACACCATCCAGGTCCTGCCGGCATCATCGCAGAAGCTGCAAGCGATTAGAGATGGGCAGAAAGCCGATGAAGTCGTACAGCAAGTGAGGGACTACTGCAGGCATGGCTGGCCTGCATACGTTCCAGCCAACCCCCTCCTACAGCGTTCTGGGAGAACCGTCATCACCTGACCCTGGCTGAGGACCTGCTGATGTACGACGAGAGGTTGGTGATCCCGGGGCCCATGAGGCTGGAGATCCTGTCCCGCCTGCATGAGGGACATCTGGGCGTACCAAATGCCGCGCGCTGGCAAGCTCGTCAGTGTGGTGGCCGTCCTTGGTGCTGCCATTGAGGAGATGGTGTCGCGGTGCGTCACCTGCAAGAAGCACCGTCCAGAGAGGAGAGAGCCGCTTCTTCCCTCCGCGTTCCCTTCCCGTCCCTGGGAGAGGCTCGGGATGGACCTGTTTGAGCTGAAGGGTGAGCTTTACCTCCTCATCGTTGACTACTACTCCGGTGGATTGAGGTCAAGCACCTGACCTCCCAGACCAGCGCAGCATCATCCGGCAGATCAAGTCTGTCTTTTCCGGCCACGGCATTCCTGATGTCGTGGTTAGTGACAACGGGCCCCAATTCGCCAGTGCTGAGTTCCTGCGTTTTGCGGGTGAGTACGGGTTTGTTCACGTGGACCAGCTCCCCCGATACCCGCAGAGCAATGGTGAGGCGGAGAGAGGGCTGTTCAGACGGTGAAAAACATTCTAAAGAAAGCCAAAGACCCGTATTTGGCCTTGCTGTCCTACAGGGCGGCACCGCTTCAAAATGGCTACGCTCCGAGTCAGCTGTTGATGGGCCGTCACCTCAACACAACGATTCCCGTCAAAACCTTCGGTGCTGCAGCCGTCAACACCCGACCACGACTTGGTTCGGGGTACTGAGGCGACCAACAAGCTGAAACTGCGGGAAAACTACAACCGACGTCACGCTACCTGTGCTGCTGCGATCCTACATCCGGGCGACGCCGTCCATGTCAGAGATCTTGACAGGCCGGGGCAAGTCATCGCACGCCACACTAGCCCCCGGTCTTTCCTTGTCCAGACGACCAGGGTAGGGTCCGTCGCAACAAACTGTCACTTGGTGAAGACGGGTGATGAACCGGTCGCACTCCAGAGTCAGCAGGGGTCAACATCCAGTGAGCCACGCCCACCTACCCTGCCAAGCCTTCACCGTCTCCTGTTATTACAGCACCTAGAAGGAGTGACAGGGTGATTTTTTAAGCCAAAACGCTTGGATCTGTAAGCACAGAACGTCTTACAGATAGTCATAAAGTCCTCTTGGTGTTGAGGCGCAAAAGCAGAGTTGATAGAACTTAAGTCCTTTAAAAGGCATTGTGTAATGTAAAGTCCTTTAAGAGGCATCTGTTTGAATACAAAGTCCTTTATAAGGCAATTTCAACAATGTTTATTTAAGTATTGTGGTATTTAAGTTTTCATGAAACAAGACAGGGGAACAACTCTATATTACCGCTGTACTACATGGATTATTATATTCCTACCAAAACTGAAGTCCAAAACTGCATCACTTTGTTATTTTATATTAGATAGCATGATTATTTTTTTTAATTTTGAAAAGATGAGATAGTGCTAAAAATTTTTCAGATTATGGGGGAAAGGGGAAAGAGGCAGTTCAGAAAAGATAGTGGATAGAGTAAAATTAGATGTTTACGAATGATATTACCCACATCGGATTTGATGTGCACTTATTATGTTGTGTTTGGTTCCTTAGATAATATTGGATGTGCAGATTTCAGATTGAAATCATCGAGTACAGTAACATTTACATAATGATCTACTTTGAACAAAGTAAATTATTTATCATTCGGTTTGAAATAATCTAAAGTTAAAACTGCAGTGTTAAACTAGTTCCCTTCAGAGGTGGAAATTATATTCAGTTATGTATTAGAAAGATTTTAGCTTTGATGTTGATTATATAATAATCTCTTTTAATTAATGGTTAAAGTTAAAGATCTTGAGGGGAGGTGTTGTATGAACGCTTGGTTATGTGAATGGGGTCTAAAGCAGATCAAGGGAAAGAACCCAGCATCCCTTGTTGAGATGGATAGGAGTCTGGAAGGAAGGTAGGAGAGCTACATCCGGGTCTTGGAATAAAGATGTCTTCACTGTTACACTGAGTGTTCTAGTGTGTCTTGCGGGGTCGCATGCATATACAACATCTCACTCTCCGTCTCTCTCACTCTCTCTCTCTCTCTCTCATACACACACACACACACGCATACTATACATACAACACATAAGCATGCACACACACACACACATATCCAACACATACAACACACAACCTTCATACAACACGCATCTCTCTCTCCCTCTCCCTCTCTCACACACACACACTTAAGAGAGAGAGAGAGAGAGCAGAGAGAGAGAGAGAGAGGAGAGAGAGAGAGAGAGAGAAGCAGCGGTAATTAATAAGGATGACAAAGAGATACACATATAGCCTCCAGAAGTACAAACACATATGTGCACATTCATCAACACACTAACACCCACAAGAAATGAACTATGATTAAGATTTTGAGAGGGAAAGATGAGGATACAGGAGGGTGTGCACGGCAAGAGCTTTCTACAAGTTTCTTCAAGGGACTAACTAAGGTTAAGATTTGGAGATGGAGAGAGAGGGGAAGAGTGGAGGGGGTGTACAGGAAGGAGAGAGAGAAAGGGGAGGGGGGGGGGGGGAGAAAGGTGGGGCAGCTGAGGCTGTGAGAAAAAGGGGGACAAGTCAGGAAAGAGAGAGTTCAGAGCGGGGAGGAGAGACCTGAAGGTGCATTCCCAAAAAGACAATGTAAGAGAGAACACACACACACACACCACACACACACACACACAGACGAAGGCTTACGGGCGAGCTTATAAACTGATTTGATAATACATAAATCAGAAGAGATGTGGTTCACTTCGGGTTTTTCCCCCTTTCTTTTTTTGATTTGACTTCAGAACAATTTCTAAGCAAATAACCTTCAATGATTTATTTTGAACATCTAAGTTAAAAATTTCTTAAAACAATATCTAGCAAGCAAAATAAAAAATGAGAAAATTTACACACAAACTATGCCGGGATATATGAACACATATGAATTTTCATTACACTGACACTCACTGGTGTCATACCTAGAGCATTAAACGTTTCAAACGAGAAAACCAACCCCTTCACCAACCTCACCCACATGCAACCACTCAAATCTCTTCATCTTCATGTTTTCATTCCCATCGCTATTATCAACATGATTGCCAATAACAGTTTTATCAATATTTTTAAAACAACAATTTTACACACACAATTTTTTACAGGTTAAAACACAAGTTCACCCCAATCACTATAATAGTCAGGTTTCAAATACAGCCTTAAATTCCATTTTCTGGTGTCACAAACCCGATCAAACTAATTTTGGTACCATCTATATTTAGCAGATTTTATTGACAGTAGTGAGACTAAAGCACACAACAGCATTATTCATCTTTTCTTTTCAGTATCCACACACAGTACATTGCTACTGGCCGTCTCAAACCATGTTTCTGTTATTGTACTACATCCATGTTTTAAGTCATTTCACAGTAAATAGATGCACTTTCCTGTTATTGTACTATATCCATGTTTTTAAGTCATTTCACAGCAAATAGTGCATTTTCCCTGTTATTGTACTATATCCATGTTTTAAGTCATTTCACACCCAAATAGATGCACTTTCCTGTTACTGTATTATATCCTGTTTGAAGTCATTTCACGTAAATAGATGCACTTTCTTTTAAAAGTAATCTGTCTTTCAACTGATTATTCAATGAAAAATTCAATCACTGAATCCGCATATTTATTAATGCTACCAGTTCATCTATATTCATGTCATACAAGCCATACCGTTAACCATACAGTGACAATAATTTTATTGGTCTCATTTATCAATCCAGTCATATAAAACTATCACATAAATGTCATTACTATAATAAACTTCAACTGGTTGTTAATCAATTATTTCGGGCAGAACTACATGTTTACTTGGGGCCATATTTCAAACTCATGTCATGTTTAGACCACACTCATCCTTCTTACTTTAAACTACACACACCACCACACACACACACACAAAACACACACACACACGTGTACACTCTGTGTCTCTCTGACCCCACACACACACCAACATAACGTCTTTCACACACAAATTTTATCTCAGACAGCACACATCTACCTTTCTTCAAACACAAATTCTTCCCCACTAAATGACAACTAGATTAAATTTACCCAGGATTGTCACTGAAAGTTAGGCAATGGAGGGAAAGGGGGAAAGGGAAAGTGGGGGGGGGGGGGGGGGGGGGGGGAGGGGGGGGGGATCAGGTGAGGAAAGTGTAGGACCACCTGGTTTAAGCAGGTGTGTGTAGGGTGGGGGGCAGTGGGGTGGACTGGTGTGTGTAGGGGGGGACAGTGGAGTGGACCAGGTGTGTATAGGTTAAGGGCAGTGGGGGGACCAGGTGTGTGTAGGGTGGGGACGTGGGATGGACCAGGTGTGTGTAGGTTGGGGACAGTGGGGTGGACCGGGTGTGTGTAATTTGGGGACAGTGGGGTGGACCAGGTGCAGAGCTGCCAACCTGTTTATGCGGCTTACAGTAGCTTTTCACAATTTTCACAGTAGCTTTTCCAATTTGACAGTAGCAACTTAATTTTGCGCGCGTTTCTAAAAAGAAATCAGGCCTATAACCAGTTTTACGGACCACATTAAAGCTACAGTCCCTTTAGTATATCTATAAATGTTTATTATACAGAGATGAAGCAGAGGAAGAGGGAAAATTGAAAAAAAAAAATCTACGTGCTACAGTAAACCGAAAGCGGAAATGCAGTTCGACAGACGATAGAGACGTTATTAGCGCGGGTCCAAATAAAACAAAAAGTATCTTCGAATTTTTTTGTTTCGCCGTAGCAATTTAATGATCTTTAAGTAGCGTCGTAGCAAGCATTCTCTTGGCTTTATCAAACTACGGCGATCTCGTAGCAGTTGGCAGGGGCCCTATGCAGGTGTTGTGGTGGGGGGACAGTGGAGTGGACCAGGTTTGTGTGTAGGGTGGGGACAGTGGGGTGGACAGGTGTGTGTAGGGTGGGGACAGTGGGGTGGACCAGGTGTGTGTAGGGTGGGGACAGGGAGTGGACCAGGTGTGTGTAGGGTGGGGACAGTGGGGTGGACCATTTGTGTTTAGGGTGGGGACAGTGGGGGTGACCAGGTTGTGTGTAGGGTGGGGACAGTGGAGTGGACCAGGTGTGTGTAGGGGGGGGACAGTGGGGTGGACCGGGTGTGTGTAGGGTGGGGACAGTGGGGTGGACCAGAGGGTGTGTAGGGTGGGGACAGTGGGGTGGACCAGGTGTGTGTAGGGTGGGGACAGTGGGGTGGACCAGGTGTGTGTAGGGTGGGGACAGTGGAGTGGACCAGGTGTGTGTGGGGTGGGGACAGTGGGGTGGACCAGGTTTTGTGTAGGGTGGGGACAGTGGGTGGACCAGGTGTGTTAGGGTGGGGAAGTGGGGGACCAGGTGTGGTAGATGGGACAGTGGAGTGGACCAGGTGTGTGTAGGGTGGGGACAGTGGGGTGGACCAGGTGTGGGTAGGGTGGGGACAGTGGGGTGGACCAGGTGTGTGTAGGGTGGGGACAGTGGGGTGGACCAGGTGTGTGTAGGTTGGGGACAGGGGGGGTGGACCGGGGTGTGTGTAGGGTGGGGACAGTGGGGTGGACCAGGTGTGTGTGGGTTTGGGTGGACAGTGGGGTGGACCGGGTGTGTGTAGGGTGGGGACAGTGGGGTGGACCAGGTGTTTTGTAGGGTGGGGACAGTGGGTGGACCAGGTGTGTGTAGGGTGGGGACAGTGGGGTGGACCAGGTGTGTGTGGGTTTTAAGGACAGTGGGGTGGACAGAATGTATCGCTAGGAACACATCCCCACAAGGCTTCTGTCTCCTGGCATCAGTAGAAGTGTTCAATACCCACAGTCTGTGCTGCAATGAAGTCATATTGTCTGTGCATCAGTAGAAGTGTTCAATTACCCACAGTCTTGGTGCAATGACGTCTATAGTCTCCCATCTTGATTGTGAATTCTGTTTTGGTTATAACACTACTTTAAGAATTTCTGTTGACCATTAACATTTTATTGTAAAAGCTTATTTGCAGTAAGTATTTTTATAGTGTTTTCCCATCCTTTTTAGTTTTGTATTTTGCTCAGCTTTTCTTTTTTTATTCACTGTCTTGCATTTAAATTTCCCAGTACAAACAGCCAATCTTAACATGATCAAACAATCCACCTATCTCTCAACAGTTGTTTATCATGATGAAGTTTACTATTTACATATGATTTAATTTAGTTTATTCACTATTTTTGTTACCAATTCAAAACAAAGCACTCTCTCTCTCATACTAAAATTACACACAATGACCACCAAAATAAAAACAAAAATTTACCCCATTTAATAAAAACGTAAGCAAAAAGGGAGACTGATGAGGACAGACAGTAGGCCAATTATAGAAGCTAGAAATTGGGGCTATTTATGTTATTCCATTTGTCAAGTACACAAGAGGTTAAGTGTTGGTTTTGGTGGGGGGGAGGGGGGGGGGGGGGTTGGTTTGTTTTTTTTTAAATTAAATATGAATCATTATTCATCATACGTGAAGACAGAAATAAAGATTACTGTGTGGAAAAAGTACATATTATAAACATTTCTTCCGATGAAAATTCAGAGTTTAAAACAATACATGGTTTAGGGAACATTTAATCAAATCGAGATTATTTTCAGCATACAGAAAGAGAGTGGGGGAAAGCCAAGGAAGAGAGAGAGAGACTGACAAAACAAACAGAGAGAAAAAAGTGCACACGCATGCCCGCACCCTTCACTGGGAACTATAGGCCACAAAGTCTCACTTTAGTTTTACAGCATCAGCCATTTTTAGGTATTATTTTGCACATTAGCTGTAGGGCATGCGTTTTAACCATTCACTCACCCTTAATTTACGTATCATGTTTGATTTTATACCTGCACTGTATTGGTTTATATCACCCACGTAATTAAACCCTGTTTCTTCTTAGAAATTTCATCCATCCACATTTGAACCTACTTTATTCATTGATGCCATATATTGGCCACTAACAGTCACAATTCTGTCTTTAATGTGCAGTATTTATATAATCTACACAACTTTTTGGGGACTTTTTAAGCACATAACTCACCTTAGTATAAATTTTGATGTTTTTGTATTAAACCAGTGTTTATTTCTATCACCAATGTCATTAAACTATAACTTTTAAAAGTAATATAACATTTCCCACTTAAACCAACTATTACTCTGTTGAAATTACATTAGAATATACACTTCTTTTCATGCAAATTTCACAGGGTTTTTTTTTTCGTTTGTTTTGTTTTAATCATTTTTTTTAAAGCACAGCGACCCGTTTATTTTCAATGTCATTTACCATGGAATGAAGGAGAACTATTAGCAACAGGTCTGGCACTGAAAGGTGGGATCTGGACAATATCATCGACATAACGATGCTGGCCGCCTAACGGAAGAAGAAGGAATCTATTAGGAAAGTTTTTGGAAGACAATCATGGCACAGCTTTGTTTGGTGAACTTGGGTTTATGTAAGAAGTTTTCCACAAGTTTATATTCACTATCCATAAACCCCACATAAATAAATTAATAAATAATTATTGTTGACCCCCTATAAAATATAGCCAAGCTTCATCACTTGTTTTATGGGAAAAAGAAAGGATGAATATGGGCTTAAACAACAGCTACCATGTTTACTATATAAAAAAAAGAAGTCAAATTCACAACATTTTACTAGTTATTCTAATACATCTCAAACAGTTTGCTATAATTATCATTATAATAATCATTATTATCATTATCATTATCATGCTTCTTCTTTCTTCTTCCTTCTCCTTGTTCTTGTTATCATCTTATATGTAAATTTAATCAAATATTATAAATTTCAAAGGGTAAAGCAAAAAAAGTTTTGATAAAACAATGAAGAAAAACTGAAGCCGACTGTGTACAGTCGTCCTGAGAAAGGTTAAAAAAAATTAAGACCCCAAAAAGAGACAGTGTTAAGTAATTATCCTCATTTTATGCATGCAAACAGACCAACAATGCACAAAACAATACAGTATTTCCCAGACTGTACGCAACATAATGATGACAAATTTGGTCAGTTAAATAATACTCAACAGGGTTTCCACATGTAAATTCACAACAGATAGGTTCCCTTAATGAACTTGATCCCATAACAGGTTTATCACAACAACACAATTGAACTGACCTAACAGTATTCATATTTCAATGCAACTAAATTTACTTGTAATGAAACGAAAGCACATAACTAAATCAAAACCCTTTCATTTTTTATGTTTAAGTTCGATCCATTTTATTTAAAGCGATACAAACCAACAGATGTTATTTTTCTTTACCCATATGCTTTCCCGTCAAAAGTCATGTTTGTTTCATACTGATGAAGGCCGTTTTCGTTGCAATCTGCATTAAGAACATGATTTCAATGACATGTACATAATTTTTACTGTTTTGTGTTCAAATCATCACTTAACCCACATACTGCACAGAGAAGTTTTAGCTTTTAAATCTTATTTCTTTTACTCTCTAGTTTATTAACAACACATCAAAACCAAGTTGGGAGCATCCATGTTTGAATCCATCTTTTACCAGTTGTTTCCACAAATGTTACTTTTCTTGCGTCTATAGTTCACCTGATCAGTTAGACAATGCACAATTACCTCACCTATATCTTACGCTGATTTCATTTTAGAGCACCACACATCTATATTACTTTAACCACAAATTCTTCACAGGCTGCAAAGACCAGATTAAATTTGAATTAACTATCAGCATTACTACGCCCGGGAATAAATACTGTTGTAAAAGAGTATGGTTGTGAGAGCCAGGACTGTTACTAAAAAGTTTGGATTTGGGGAAATTTAGTTGAAGAAAGCTGTAGAAAAACCTGGTGTACATGTGGTGAGCATAGATTGAAAACGATGGGGGGGGGGGGGGGGGGCCCAATCTGTATACACAATGAATTCCATGTCATAGGATGCAAGATGTCTATTTTTTTGTCGATCGATCAACAGTGTCAAAGGTTTACAGAGTTTGTGGTGAAATGAGCTTAGTACTGTCTTCTGTCCCGGTCTTAAATTCTGTTTGCGTCATCCACACAACTCTAAGACACCAAAAAAGGGTGACAAAGAGATACACATATAGCCTCCAGAAGCATTATTATGACTCCACCGAACAGCATTGGACAAACGAATCACAAATCAAACCACAACGCGTTTCGACCTCTAGGCCTTCTTCACGCAAAATAAAAAACACTCAGGGAAAAGAAAATGAAGAGCGAGCAATCACTTATCTTTGTCGAATTGGTGCAAGCTGGCTTTGCACTAAGAGATTTTTATACTACTAAAGATGTCGCACAAATTTCCAGTAAATAGATGCACTTTTCTTTTAAAGAATCTGTCTTTCAACTGATAATTCAGTGAAAAATTTTAATCACTGAATCCGCATATCTGTTTAAAGGTACACAGTTCATCTATATTCATGTCATTCAATCCTACCATTAAACCACACACCGACAGTATTTTATAGAATTTCATTTATTAATCACTCATATAAAACTATCACATAAATGTCACTACTCTAATAAACTTCACCTGGTTTGTTAATCAATCATGAAGTGCAGAACCACATGTTTACTTCGCCATATTTCAAACACATGTTAGGTTTGTCCACACAGATCCATCTTACTTTAAGCTACAAGTTCCAAGCCATTCCCATTTTAATCAGAAAATTCATATCAAGCATGATGTACTGCAAGCGCACTGTAACAAAAGTAAAATAAAAAAATAAAAAAAGCACACAACTAAAAAATCTTCAAACATAGTTATGCATGGAGGAAAGGAAGGCAAAACATTACATCACAACCACAAGTTCATCTCTAACATTAATTTTTCATGTTTTAACCTCGTTATTGGCTGGTATAAACGATGAATGCAGTCACAAAAACATACATATGTTTCAGTTTATATTAACCAAGTCTGAGTTACTTGTCAGTAATGAAACAACAGATACATATAACTGTAATTTTTTTTTTTTTTTTTGAGCATTCAGGTTTAGACTTGTTTTAAAATTACCATCATAACCAGCACAATTATATCAATAAGATAATTTGATGTCAGTACTGTCACAACCAGCACAATCATATAAATCTTTACCAGATGACATTTTGACTACACAGACCCGATTGTGCAGTTTGCCCAAGACCCACACATTTTGTAGAGGCTTTTCCTATTGCTTCTCCCTATTTAGATTGCGAGGGTCTTGTAAGACCCACACCTGATAAAGGGCGGTTCAGCAACTTATTCCTCACCCGATGGCGTGGGTCATGTGCGACCCATTCAAATGTCCTGGGGGAACCATGACTAATTACGCTGATGATTGATTGTGCCCATTCATGAAATTTCTGTGACCAACGGCTATTAAGATCGTTGAGGAACTCCCTAAGATTTTGTGAGCATAGCTCTATCCATTGATAAGATATGATGTGTTTAATGAGTCACTGGGTCATGGAAGATCCAGGAAGCACGGTAAAGGTTACTAAAATAATTTGATGTGATTACTGTCATAACCAGCACAAACATTTTTACAAAGTAATTTGATGTCTGACACCATTCATTGGCCTCTCACAATCCACGTCTCACTCGATTTTACATCAGCAGCATTTGCAACTAGTTTTAGTTGGTATCTGCCCAATAGCCATATATTTGTGATTTAACCACTTCACTCACCATAATATTACATATTGCATTCAATTCTATACCAACCACTTGTATAGTTTTACATTATGCATGTCATTAGCCACATGTCTTCTTAAAATTTCACAGCATCCAACATTTGAACCTACTCATTCATTCATTTGATGCCATTATATTGGCCACTCACAAGCCACATGTTTCACTTTATTTTGTAGTATTTATCTCTAAAGCCTTTTTAAATTATGATCTGCACACAATATCCATAAACTCGCGTAATTGCTCGCCTTAGCATTAAATACTGAATTTTATTTTGTCGTATTAGTCCTCAACTATTTTCATATCACCCATGTCAATAACTATAACTTAACATTCACACATTACTCCGTTGAAATTACATTACAATATAGACCTTTTCATTCACACTTCACTTGTTTTTGTTGTGCTTGTTTTGTTTTGATCATAATAACACATTGCTACCTGTTTATTTCAATGTCATTTACCAGGGAGGAAGGAGAACTATTAGCAACAGGTCTGGCACTGAAAGGTTGGGATCAAGGAATCCATTAGGAAAGTTCTTGGAAAACAATCAAGGGCACAGCTTTGTTTGGTGAACTTGGGTTTATTTAAGAAGTTTTCCAGAGGTTTATATTCACTATACCATGACCATGCATTATACATATCATAGTTATAATAATATAAGATATGTTTTCTGTGGAAAAAGAACTGCCTGCATGTTGCCATATACCACGTGTTTCCCCAAACCCACACTTTTAAGGACCAACCAAGATCTACCTTCGTTGAACATCAATGATGATTTAAAATTTAAAAATATTTAAATAGGCAGACAGACACATAGATAGGCAGACAGGTACACAGACAGAAATATGGATAGACAGATGGATAGACCGACAAATAGATAGACAGATGGATAGACCGACGATGATAAGATAAATAGTTAATGAAATGAGCTTTCAGTAAACAGAACCAATGTATGGGCAATTGCACACCCATATTATACAACAGAGATCAGTGCACACATCTTTCACAGAGCAGATAAACACATGGATGGATGGATGGATGGATGGATAGACAAATGACAAAGCAAGCTTTTTTGTGAGCAGAACCAAAGTTTGGTTAAATGGTACACCCATAAAGCACAACAGAGCTCAATGCGCCCATCTTTCAACTCTCTGTGCACAATTCTTGCCACATCCATGTCTCCAACAATTCAAATTCAGGACAGCATTTCTCTCCCACCATCTTTTCCTTCATTTTACCATCTTTGACCCAAGATTTCAATCATCCCTTTTCCACATAGAACAGAGGTCGTTGATACTTGTTCCAGGGATGTCATGTTTGTGGAGTGTCCCAGCTGTTACACTTTATGAAAGTTCAGTGGATCCATTTAAAGTGTGTGAGAGAGAATGTGTGTGTGTGTGTGTGTGTGTGTGTGTGTGTGGTGTGGGTGTGGTGGCGTGCGCGTGTGGCGCGCGTGCATGCTATGTGCATGTGTGTGTGTGTGTACGTGTGTGTGTGTGCTTGCGTGCATGTGCGTACATGTGTGTGTGTGTGCGTGTGTGTGTGTGCGTGCGTGCGGTGGTGCATGTGAATTTGTGGAACAGAAGTTGTTGATACCAGTTCCATGTTTCACCATTGGGGAATGTTTGATCTGTTGCAACTAACGTCACTTCAGTGGTTCTCTTCAATTAGTTTTAAAGGATGTGTGGTGTGTGTGTGGTGTGTGTGTGTGTGTGTGTGTGTTTTAGAGAGAAAGAGACAGGGGGGGGGGGGGGGGGGGGGGGGGGGAGAGCGGGCGGAGATTGTGCTTTGGGTACATGTGAAACTGGGAACACTCCTCTCAGAAATTGCACTTTGTAAAATCCTTCATCTTCGGTATAATTTATGAATTTCCAGTGCGCAACTGGAAAACCAGATACCTGTTCAGAAGCATGCGAAAGCATCTGTGCACACCGTACTAAGTGCATTATTGAAGAAATCTTAATTTCTGTCTTAAACCAGATTAATATCCTTCTCGAAATATTTTAACAGGATACAATAACATGTTGCACTGTTGGTAATTTCAATATGACGGTGAAGAGCCAAGTTAATATTCTCCTTCTTTAATAATTCAACAGGCTATAGAATTGGGGATAGCTTGAACATGACAGTGAAGAGGCAAGTTAATATTCTTTTTAATAATTGAATAGGATATAGTATTGGGGATAATTTGAATATGGGAGCAAAAGCTAGATTGATATTCTACTTCTTGACATACTTCCAACAGGATACATTCACATGTACTGAGGATAATTTGAATAAGGGAGTCAAAAGCCAGTTTAATATTCTCCTTCTTGAAACAATTTAACAAGGCACATCACATGCAGTGTGGATGATCTGAATAGGGGAGTAAAAAGCTAGACTAATATTCTCCTTGAAATGATACATTCAGTCCTGCTGTGAATAATTTGAATATGGGAATAAAGACCTGGAAATATCATATTAGTTGAATGATGGATATACTATAGCTATTCATATGAAGCTGTTTTTGTACATTGTAATGTCTACGGCTGTCAAGATCCGGCCATACTATGGTTGTTACGCACTTTGGTTTACTGCTTTCACAAAGACACAACGGAAAGAGATGAAAACTCCCCAGAACCATGAGATGGAGGTACAGTTTTAAGGTTTGACAATACCAGTTCACAACTGCTTGTGAAAGAAAGAACACAGGCAAGGGTATGAGAGAAGAACGTCGGACTTACGTTCAGCAATCAATCGCAGTTGTGTTAAAAACAAGATTTGTTCCAGATAATAGTAGTATTCAAATTTCAAAGGGGCATAGAAAAGTAAAACATGTGCGACGGTAAGTTCTCTTTCAATTTCAGAGCAGTCTACCTTCCCCAGTTTATACATTCCCTGTCCCCCTGTCCTTCCTGTACAATCTCTTCTTTCAAAACAGGTCATCCCACTGAATATCATAGCCAAACAAACGCAACTCAAAAACAGAAAAAATAAAAAGGGCAACAGACAGAAACTGAAAAATGTCAAAACTGACAGATGGAAGTAAAGTCAAGTCTTCAACACAAAAGACACGGCTTCTTAGAAATCATGTGGCTGAAGGAAGACCAATGCCAGTACAAAGAGGGACATAAGTTTTACTCATCTCAAGAGTTCCATCTCTTTATGATTTGTCTTTTTGTCAATTCAATCGTGATAGTCTAATACATACTGAACAGAATTATGATCCCTTATTTAATTAATGTTATCCATTTCCATGCATCACCAATCAGTTATGTTTTTATGTGATGTGTTTTGTATTCTGTTAGAATGTAAGTATATGCATGGACTGTAATGTATGGTAGACTGCATGAATAAACAACCATACAAGTGTGCATAGAAGGAAAAGCAAGATGGAAAGATTGCCAGAAAGCATAAATGTGTTCATTTCTTTGTGCAATGCAAATGTGTTTAAAACATTGACAGCAGAAGAGAAAGAGAGTGAGAGACATAAAGAGAAAAAGATAGATTTTACACACACCACACACACACACACGCACACGTGCGCGCATGCGGCTCACACACACGCACACAACACACACACACACACACAGGCAAACTTGGCTCACACTATCATCACCAAATCAAACTCAACTGAACCACAGAAGAAAGTTTAAGAATTTTATTTTGTATTGACCGTTTAATACATCTACACTCTTCATTTTAACACTTACATATTTGCAAATTTTGCATTTCATCGGTTTGATCAATCTTGATGATTATGTATTAGCTGAGAGCCGGTCTACCCAACCCTACTCCAGCCTTTTTCCTTTTATTTCTTTTTTTTTTTTTTATCTTTTCTTTTATGCTGGAGGGGGAGGTAGGCTTTTCCCAATGCTCTGACCAGCAGTGACACTGACCCACCAACTGACTTTGTCCCATTCGTTTCAATAAGATGGCGACCTTTTTCACTGTGCATGTCTGATGCTCAAAACATACAGCCAAATTCATTCAATCTTGCAGACAGATTTCACATTCGTTGTTGGTAGATGACTTCCACATGCTTTTTTGTTGTTGTTTGTTGTTTCTATCTTTGTTGTTTTAGTTTCTTTTTTTGTTTCTTTTTTTTTTCAAATCTTTTATCTTATTTTTTTTATAATTTGCCATTTCACTGAAAACGTTTGGGTTATCCTTCTTCACCTGGTCAGTAAAGTGTTGTGATTTTGAGGAGCCATCCAACTGAGGGTTAGGTCCAGTGTTTCATCCCATCATCAGGACATGAAGCGAGTTTGAAACGGATGAAAAAGTCGGTGGATACGTCAGTGACTAAGTCAGTGGATACGTCCATGACTATGGTGTGTGCTCACCACATGAGACCTATTTTTAAATCAATAATATAAATAATACATATTGAAGCCACTTTCATATTCTTCCCACACCCTCTCTTCCAAGTACCTGATAACTTTTTTACATTCAATGTGTGTATAATTGCAATTATGGAAGAAGTAATGATAGTAGACACAGTGGTAAAATATTTCTACTATTCACTTTGATTTCCTTCAGTAGTTGCCTTTTTTTTTGAGCTTAATAATGTATTCATTTTCAACATTTAAAATATAATGTTAACTTGCATACATACTATGACGAATTCCCCCTCCCCACCCCACCCCCAACTTACAAACCACTTGAATCAAACAGTTTCGTATATTCCTCAAACTTTAATAACCCATCAGACAGAAGCAACAAAAAGCTGAATTTTTTTTCTCTACAAACTGCTCTACCTGGTCTGTGTAAAAAAAAAAAAAAGCAATCACCGAGCAAACTCGTACAACTCATCTCTGTTTTTAAGGACTTTTTTTTCACAGTGGACTGTACAAAGGATTTAACCACCTATTTAGAATGCTTTTGACCAAATATCAAATGATTTGTTTTTCAGTCAACCCTATGTTGGTTTTATAAGAGGAAGACCTCAAATCACAATGAAGCAAATCCTACAACTATAAAACATGCAATAATGAGTTAACAATGTAGCACGCAGGCAGATAACACAAAACATTCAATCACAGACAAAAACACTGATAACACTGAAGACAGGTGACAACAGTCAATGAACACAGAAGACAGGTGACAACAGTCAATGAACACAGGACACAGGTGACAACAGTCAATGAACACAGAAAACTGGTGACAACAGTCAATGAACACAGAAGACAGGTGACAACAGTCAATGAACACAGGACACAGGTGACAACAGTCAATGAACACAGAAAAACGGGTGACAACGGTCAATGAACACTGAAGACAGGTGACAACAGCCAATGTACACCAACAAGTCAATGAACACAGGTCACAACCACAGTCAGTCAACACTGGCTGCAGGTGACTGCAACACTCAATGAAAACAAAGGACAGAGGTCACAACCAACAAAAGGACAGAGGTCACAACCAACAAAGGACAGAGGTCACAACCACAGTCAGTCAACACTGGGTGCAGGTGACTACAGCAGTCAGTCAACACAGTACACAGGTAACAGTAACAATCAACACTAGACGCAGGTGACTACAGCAGTCGGTCAACACAGTATGCAGGTAACAGTAACAATCAACACTAGACGCAGGTGACTACAGCAGTCGGTCAACACAGTATGCAGGTAACAGTAACAATCAACACTAGACGCAGGTGACTACAGCAGTCAATGAACACATGACGCAGGTGACAGCAACGGTCAGTCAACACATGACACAGGTGACAGCAACAGTCAGTCAACACATGACACATGTGACAACAGTCTTTCAACGCATGACACATGTGACAACAACAGTCAGTCAACACATGACACATGTGACAAGTCAGTGAACACATGACACATGTGACAACAGTCAGTCAACACATGACACATGTGACAACAGTCTTTCAACACATGACACATGTGACAACAACAGTCAGTCAACACATGACACATGTGACAACAACAGTCAGTCAACACATGACACATGTGACAACAACAGTCAGTCAACACATGACACAGGTGACAACAGTCAGTCAACACATGACACAGGTGACAACAGCAGTCAGTCAACATAACACATGACACAGATGACAACCATAGTCAGTCAATACAAAAGCAATCATCTGGACTACACAGCTGGACTTTTTAAAGCGAGACAAGTCAAGGACTTTGGATTCAGAAGATTCGGAAGAAAAGGCAGACCATCCACTCCACAGAACAGATGACACCGAGGTGTGAGCAGAATCAGACGGGAGTTGTCAACTCCACCGACAAAGACAGGCAGGATTTTAAAACATGGGCAGAAAACAGGGAGGATTTTAAAACAAGGGCAGAAGACAATCAGGATTTAAAACATGGGCAGAAAACAGGCAGGATTTTAAAACATGGGCAGAAAACAGGCAGGATTTTAAAACATGGGGAGAAGACAATCAGGATTTTAAAAACATGGGCAGAAAACAGGCAGGATTTTAAAACATGGGCAGAAACAGGCCCGGATTTTAAAACATGGGCAGAAGACAATCAGGATTTTAAAACATGGGCAGAAAAACAGGCAGGATTAGTAACCATAGCAGGATTTCCCAGTCTGGAAAATTCTCGTGAAAAATTCAAACTTGGGCGAAAGACAGGCAGAATTAGAAACCATGGGCAGAAGAATGCAGGATTTTAAAAAAAAAACATGGGCAGAAGGCCGGCAAGAAACCATGGACAGGCAGGATTTAAACATGGGCAGAAGGCAGGCAGAATTTAAAAAAAAAAAAAAAAAAAAAACATAAGCAGAGGGCAGGCAGAATTTATAAAACAAATTTTTAAAAATGGGCAGAAGGCAGGCAGAATTTAAAAAAAAAAACATGGGCAGACAGGCAGAATTTAAAAAAAAAAAAAAAAAAAACATAGGCAGAAGACAGGCAGAATTTAAAATAATAAAAAAAAACATGGGCAGAAGACAGGCAGGATTTTTTTTTTTTTTAAACATGGGCAGAAGACAGGCAGAATTAGAAACCATGGGAGAATTTCCCAATATGGAAAATTCTCGTGAAAAATTCCCTCACCTACATTTACTGTAACCATACCCTATTTTGTAATCTTATAACACCTTTATGGAAATATATCTGCAATTATGATTCAGCATGAAACTGCGTGTGCGTGTGTGTGACTGTGTGTGAGCGAGTGTGTCTGGATGTATCTGTGTGCATGTGTATATGTGTGGTAAGAGAGAGAGAGAGAGAGAGAGGAGTGCATGTGTGTGTGTGTTGGCATGCGAGCGCATGCACATGCATGTCTAAGAGCATGTGCATGTGTGGTGTGTGTACGAGTGAGCACATGTTTCTGCATGTGATTTTTTTTCTTTCTTTTTCAGCCTAGCTGTTCAACATGAATCAAATGAACCCAAAGAAAACCGTGATCATATTAATGCATCCTCAAGCTCACACATAAAATCATCAATCACAATCAAACACATCCATCATCTAGGAACCTTTCTGACAACACTCAAACCATTTCAACCATTCCAGGGACAAGGTGGGCCGATGGAAACGCGGGAATGTGGAGAGGACCCAGAACCAGGACGTTTCCTTAGGCGTGAACAAGCGGAAGAAAGGTGGATGAAGGGAGTGGTGAAGCACGGGCTTGTTTGAACAGTGCAGACAAGGTAGAAAACGTGGAGTTTCCCCTTTATGTCAATAGCAGATTTTCTATGTAAATGTGAAAACAAAAAATCGCACAATCAATTTTCAGCACCACAGTCATTTCATTCTGGCCGCTACAACAGTGGAGACAAATTCACCAGTTCAAATCAAGAGCCAGCATCACCAGAACTCAAACCAAGTAAAACCAGACAGGGGGGAGAAACATCTTGGCTACAGACTGAGAATACACACTGTAGTGATGACACAGTTTAGACACAACCCATCCTGTACAGCACAACGACGACACAAACAACACTCCCCAACCCCTTTCCATGTGTTAGTTGTACAACCACCCTTTCACGCTTCTGAACTACCGACAATTATCAATTCTCATTCCCTCGACATTCTGTAGTTCTTGCAGATCCTGATTCTCTGTTAGACACTGCACAGTTATTTCACAATTTCATTTTTCTGTTATTTAATAGTTCTTACTGGCATTCACCTCTCTTTGGTTCACCAATTCCTTTCCTTCTTTCAGCATGATTTCTAAACTACTGAAAATGACATGGGTTAGATTAACAAAGTAAATCAAAATGTGTTGAATGACCCATCGGAAGTAACTTGTGTAATATACCTTCAGTCACTGAATTTAAAAATTAAAAAAAAAAGATAAAAAATGTAAACCAAACCCTCTGATCTCTCCCAAAATCAGAGTCAATCCATGGATTATCAGAAGTAGAGACAGGGTGACAGGCAGGGTACGAAATCAGACGCTGAAAGCTGTCGACGTATGCACAGTGCTTTGGGCGATGCAGATCTTTCTGAACTGGTTGTAGACAGGCAGGGGGCTCAGGCTCAAAAGTCATGGGAGCTCCTGTAAAATAACTGCGAAAAAACCCTCTTCCCCTCCAACATCTATTTTCACAACTATGCATGCGCACTAATTTTCTCTCCAATCAGTGCATCACATTGCTTTCACATCTAAACCCATCAATCTATGTCATAGAAATGCTGAAGTAATCTTTTTCTACGTTCTACAGTCAAATTTTGATAACTGAATATTAAAGTCATCACTCAAAACAACTTTAACGAGTTTAAACCAGCAATTCTAGAACTCTAAGCAATATTAGCATGAGCTTATTCTCTTACTCCTCTCAATCCATTTCTACAGTTTGATCCCATTAACCAACATCAAGCAAAGAAAAATAATCTATTCAAAAGCAAGTTCACGCATACATACCTAATACATCTATTCAAAAGCAAGTTCATGCATACATACCTAATACCACCTGTTTGGGGTAGAACCACAAGATCTGCAATCTCCTCCAAGTGCACAGATACCATTCTTGTGGATATGTGTGCGCGCGAGCATGCTGTGTGCGGGCAAGTGCATGTGGGTGTACGTATGTTGATGACCTGGGAACGCACAATTTGGTGTGTGTGTTTCTGCTTATAATTTTAGCTGTTGGATGGTTAAGACTTGTAAAGCGTCCGCCAGCCTACGTGGTTAGGGTGGGTGCTATAGCAATTGTCATTATTATTAATTTTACGATTTCATAATCCTAATTTAGACGGTCAATGCGCTTAGGTCCACTACCTTTCGTTTATGACTCGGGGGGTCAACACTTCATGCTCAAAATGAGCAAGAAGTGTCTCATGGCGCTTTCCCCCCTTCAGTCAAACTCAAAGTTCAGATCCCAGGGGAATTAATGTTTTTAACCCCCTTCAGCAGAGTTGGAAAGAAATCGGAGCAAAGCGCTGGTCAGAAATCGAAAGAAATACGGGATTATTAGCCATTACCTGGCAAACAAAGGGTATTGTCCTTTTGAATCTGTTGTGACGTAAATGTTGAATTCAGTTACCTGGCAAACAAATGTATTGTCCTTTTGAGGCTATGGGAGGGTTTAATCTTTGAATTCCGTTACCTGACAAACAAAAGGTATTGTCCAAGTGAAGCTAAGGTTGAATTTATGCGTTGAATTCCTCACTTAACAAAGTGATCAGAGAAAAGCACTTGAAAGAATGGGACGTAAAGTCAAAAAATTACTGGATAAAAAGAAATCTGATGTTTACAGGTTCACTATTATATGTACCTGTCCATATACCCACTGGGTATAATGCTTGTATATGAAGAACTGACAAATTATATTTTCACTCCTCGTGGAGTGGACCTAAGCGCAATATAACATCTTTGTGTCATGTGTTGCATGTGTGCTGGAAGAGTGTGAAAGAGAAAGCATGTTGATCAGGGGTGAAGGAAGATGGGCAGGAAGAGTACAGTTATCAACTGCCATGGGACCTAACAAGAAGCATCAGCCACAGACACCATTCTTGCAGCATCAGAATCTCTGGCAGGATGTGTGTGGCTCCGTGTTCTTCAGTTTGCGGGCGATCTTTCCTCAACCAGTAACAGAAGCACTTGGAGATGTTTTAATGTTCTCTGCCAACCATAAGCCCATTCAGCACTCTGCTAGTGTGCTCCCTTTCCCACCCCCCCAGGTATGAACAAATCTTTCATTTTCACTCATCATGTTAATTCTTTACAGACTTGCTCATTCATTTTCTTTTACTATAAAACTTTCATTTTCACTCATCATATTCAATTCTTTATAGACTCGCCACATTCCATTTTTTATTTTCGTATTTTGTGGACGTTGCTTCAAAACCTTTCCACTGGCAAGATCTCTCACAGTATAGAGAGCTGTAAGCCAGACAAGGTCATGGTCATTGCCAATCCAAGGGGACGGCCTTCTGGTCACACTGGCATCACCAGTAGGAGTGTAATACAACACATTTGCATAGGGGGGAGGGGAGGTGGGGGAGGGTTGGTCCAGACAGATTCAACTGTTAAATGTTTAGATGACTTTTATGAAATGAGAGAGAAATTTACAGGAGAGGATTTTCATAACAGAGGGTAAGCGCACAACACACACACACAACACACAAACACAAGGAGGGAGGGAGATGAAGGCAGATGGGAGAAAGAGAGAGGAACAGACAAACAGGCAGACAGGAAATGCACACACACATACAACACACTCATAACACGCGTACACAAAGCTGGATAGAAATAAAAGGGTGCCAGTGAGATAATCCCATCTATACAGTGACTTTCACTGGGATGTGTTGAATTTTACAGGAGTTGTTGTGTGTGTGCATTTGTGTCTGTGTGTGCATTTGTGTGGCGTGCATGCAAGCATGTGTGTATGCAAGGTCTTTGTCTTTGTGTGTATATGACTATGTAGTATATACATGTCGCATGCATGCCAGCCTCTGCGCGGCGCATGTGTGTGTGTGTGTGTGTGTGTTGCGGGTTTGTGTTCTATATGGACAAAGAGAGTAATAGGAAGGCGATGGACCGAGGGAGTGAGAGAAATAATCGAGAAAAAAAAACGGTGTGGAGGGAAGGGATGGGGGAGGAACCCTACACAGTTGAAGCCGCTTGTAACGAATCGCCAGGGATATTAAACATAGCTTAGTGATATTCCGCATTCATACAACCTCGCAAATTAGTATATTCAATTTTATCACCTTCATTCATTCATAATTCCTGTGTGTGCGTTTATTCGTTGATGCGTCTTCTCTATCACTCTCTCTCACCCACCTACACACACACAAACATACACACATACACACACACACACATACACGCGCGCGCCTGCTAACATGGGCAGTAAGCAAGCACATTTCCTAGGCCGTTACATACTTTTTACAAAAATAATCTTGAAAAAAAAGTTTCCAAACTATGGTTTTGAATTGATGTGAACAGATCACATTGGCCTATACTGCCATTTGACGGCTTAGAAACCGATGATAAGTGAAACGGGTGAACAAAATTCACTTTACTATTCTCAAGACTTCAGTAGAATAGTCAGTCAAAAGAAATTATACAGCCTCACAATTTGAAGGGCCTCACAATTTGAAGGTGGAAGGGGTAAAGTGGGTTTCTGCACTATTCGCTTATCGTTTCGCACTGTTAGGTCACTGGAGTATGCACTGGTATAGAAATTCTTTATCATTAGCAGTTCACTCAAATACAGTTAATGGAATGACAGTTATATGTCTGATATATGGACGTTCACATTCTGGATGAAGAAAAAATCCCTAAAATTTTCACTTTCTGCAAAACAACAGAAAAGGATGATTGTCTCCACAGCTAGACAAAAGAAAAAAGATCAAATTCCTAACATTCTCACATTCTGTATATAAAAGAAAATTAAGATTGTGGCCACAGCTGCATGGAAAAAAAAAAAAAAAAAAAAAAGAAATTCACCAAATCGTCATATTCTGTGAAACAACAGATGTCGACGATTGTTGCCACACTGGACAGAAAAACATCCCTCAAATGTCACATTCTTTGACAGAACAGATAAGGCCGATTGTTACTGCAGCTGGACAAGAAAAGAACTCAACCATGAAAAGTGAAGACAAAGATCTCAAAAGGACTATTTTTCGTTTATCCTTGTAACACAGCAGTCCACATTGTTACATAAAGGCACCCAAGTACATGTTCTGGGGTGCTGCGCTATCCTCACTTCCAAAATATCGACTTCTGCACTTCTCTTTGGAAGTCAGAATGGTTGCCAGTGACAACAGCGCAATTTCATGTGTTACTTCTCTTTAGAGCAATACATAGAGGGCTCTACATTTATTTACTTTTCGTTCACTCCTCCTATCTCAAGAATAGCAAGCGACGTATGAAGTAGTAATACACCGCAGCCAGCAAACCCAAGTTTCCAAGAAACGGTTCCTGAACACAACAGTAATCACTTCCTTATATCTGGCTTAAACTCTTTGCAGGACTAACATATGATTCGCTATAAGCAGCAGCTTTGTTATATCCGATTGCCCACAAGGAACACCAAAACCATATCGTTGTAAGCTGCATTCCATTACATTCGACCTTGTTACATCCAATGTGCGAAGAATAATTTTGCAGGGACCAACCTTTTTGCTTCGTTATATCCGGCGTTCGTCACATCCGACTTCATTATAAGCGCTTCAACTGGATATATATACACACACGCACACACACAGATGGAGGAGACAAGGGCTGTGGAAATGGTCCAAATGTGCTTCAGTATGTGTGAAAGTGCATGCACGTTTTGTGAGCATGTGCACATGCGTTTGCGAGTTGTTGAGCAGTGCATGTTTGTATGCGCAAGTGTGAGCGCATGTGTGCACGCACATGCATGTGCATTATGTCTGTGTGTGCGTGTATGCATGCATTTGTGTCTGCATGCGTGTTCCTGTTTTTGTGTGCAAAATTCTGAGGGTTTCAGTCACAGAAAAAAAAACCAGAAGGCATACAAACATTCACATTTACATGCAGACACACACATACACAAATAGAAACAAGAATGTACACATTGGGGAGAGAGAGAGAGGAGAGGAGAGATGGGCATCGGGGGGGGGGGGGGGGGGGGGGAGGAGAAAGAGAAGAGGAAGGAGGGAGAGAGGAGGGGATATAGATTACACACTAGCTGTGCACGCCTACACACATGAACATACAAAGGTGAGAGCCGACAGGTGGAGTGAGAGAGACCGGCGTAGCGGGGGGGGGGGGGGGGGCCAAGAGGGAGGAGAAAAGAGGGAGAACGGGGAGGGAAAGGGTTGGTGCTTTAACACCAGCTGTCTTTGCAGCAAATATTTGCCTTCATCTGATTTTGAAGCTCACCACGACAGCAATTATTTTTTTCTTTTCATTTTTAATCCACAAAAGTGCTTAGGACATTTATCAATACCATCATTTCAGTCATGACTGTCCTATGAGAACTACCATCAGTATTACAGAAGACAGGGAATTAAGTTTTGTTATCAAGCCGTTTCATCATTTGACTGGGCTGTGCCATATCAGCGCTGTGCTGTAATTGCCCTAGAGCAAGAGTTGAGTCTTGAGTGATTTTTTTCCATGAATGCAGTCACATCATCAGTAGTCAGTATTGCTGAGAAGAGACAGGGAGAGATGATGTGTTGCGATCAATATGAATGAAATGATCCCCCCCCCCCCCCCCCCTCCCCCCCCTTTCATCATTTGACTGGGCTGTGCCATATCAGCGCTGTGCTGTAATTGCCCTAGAGCAAGAGTTGAGTCTTGAGGCGATTTTTTTTCCATGAATGCAGTCACATCATCAGTAGTCAGTATTGCTGAGAAGAGACAGGGAGAGATGATGTGTTGCGACAATGAATTCATATGTAATAACATCCCATACTCAAAAATCCCCCCCACCCCCCCCCCCCTTAATTAATTAAACATTCTTTGGATCAGAGCTTAACTGACCAAACTTCAACTTAGCAGACACAGCAAGGAGAGCATGCCAGTTATAATTTCCGTCCACCAATCCTGGACAATATTTCGATGACTACTGAATGCTGTACGCAACATTTTTTTTTTAAACAAACTTTCAATGACCACTGAATGCAGTATGCAAGATTTTTTAACGAACTTTCAACGACTACTGAATGCTGTACACACTGAACAAACCATCCCAGTTGGCCTATCCTTTTACACTTGAGGTTTTGGTAACTGGTACATATACAGATAAGCATCATTTAACAGGATGACTTTTTTTTTTTTTTGCCATTTCAAATGTGCCTCTTATTCACTTTTCCACCTCCCATTAGCCCTGTCCCAAGTAGATAGAGCAGGACTGTCTGTTCTTGTTCATATACATTTCCTTTCAAGAACCTCCACAGCGAAGGTATGTCAACAAAAACCTACCATATAGTTTCCTTCATTCTTTGGTGAAACGAGTATAACTATTAACAAGAGGCAACCTACACAACCATCTTTTTTCCTTGAGAACCAGTTCTCCATCTTAAGTCTATTTATCATGCATGCGTTTATGTGTGCATGTGTATGCATGTGTGCAGTAAATGAGCGCAAGATTTGGTACACGCGTGCGCATGTCCTTGTGTATTATGTCTACGTCTGTCTTTCTGTCTGTACACATGTACTAAATGCATGTTTTGAACAAATTGTGCATTCCTGTGTGTGCATGTCCATGTGTATGCACTTGCATGTGCATGTACACACCTTTGCATGCAATTGCAAAAGAAAAGAAAAGGGTTCAGCGGTCTGTGTGTGCATGTGTATGTCGTGTCCACTTCCGATTCCTGTGTATAGTTTACCGTGTGCAAACTTGATCCAATTTCAATACTGAAGTGAAAAACATGATTGCCGTTTCAGTTCAATTCCTTGAATCACACATGACAAAGACATTTGTTAGAGATAAAGGTTCAGGCAGACTCTTTACGCATTTTTTGTGTGCTTCTTAAATTTATACAAGGGGGTTGGTTCACATTTCTCAACCACAGAACAATGTTGATACCAGATTCTGTTTACTGCATTTTGAACACGGAGCATCTGTTCAAGAATGTGTTCACTGGCCTGCATGTGCACGTGTGCATGCATGCAACACACACACATACACGCATGCGCTCCGATTTGAGTCAAGTCTGTGTGATCAAGCAGTCTTGTGCACGTTTCCCTTGTGCATTACAGCATTGAAGGGGAGAGACCCACAGATTTGAGAGAGGAGTGAGAGAAAGGCATTTGAATAAAGCAATATGCACTCGAAGAGAGAAACAGACAGACAGAGAGACAGAGGAGGGAGAGACTTGTGCAGAGAAATACGCACTTAAAGTGAGGGAGGGGGTAAGAGAGACAGTTGGAGAGGGAGAGAGAGACAACAAAACAGTAAGAGAGAAAGACATCTGTACAGAAATATGTACTCAGAGAGAGAGAGAGAGAGAGAGAGAGAGAGAGAGAAAGAGAGACTGACAGACAGGTACAAGGCAGGCTGGGTGAGAGACGGACAGCACGATTGAAGATTTCAATTTTTCACATACGCACGCACCCTGGCAAACTTGCAGATTCATCCAGTCATAAAAACATTAAACTCACTTGAACCACAAAAGAAAGTTTAAGAATTTTATTTAGTCCTTTAACCTTGTTCGTTTTCAGTATTTCTCTTTGGATTTTTCTCTTCAATCAGAGACTGTGTGCATTTCTTTTTTCAATCAGAGACTGTGCTCATTTCTTTTGGATAATCAATCATTCGATTCACCATTTTAGCTGCGAGCCGGCTACCCAACCTACTCCAGCCAAATGTTTTACTTGCTTATTTTTTTTCTCTTTTGCTGGAGGGGGAGGTAGGCTTTTCCCAATGCTCTGACCAGCAGTGTCACCGACTCACCAACTGAATTTTTCTTCTCCGTTTCAATCCAAAGTATCACTTTGCTTCAAACCCAAACATCGCTTTGTTTCAATCCAAAATATCACTTTGCTTCAATCCCAAATATCGCTTTGTTTTATCCAAAATGTCACTTCGTTTCAATCAAAATATTACGCATGCTTGAAGTCACAAAGTACACTACCAAATTCATTTAATACTGTGTAAAAGACCTCACAGTAGTCACTGGCACACATCTGCCATTTCTTCCCTCAATAATCTGGACATTTTTCTTCACATGGTCAGTGAACAGTTGTAATTCACACAACCATTCAGCCCAAGAGCCAAATTTGGTGTTCACCTCGAAAGAGGGGCGGGGGGGGGGGGGGGGGGGGGGGGGGGGGGTAGTGCAGGACATGGAATTGCTATGGCTGAAAAAGTCAGTGGGTGTGTCAGTGACCGTGGTGTGTGCTCACCACAGGAACTCGTTTACAAGAGAATTTTGCAGATTCTCTTTTTCCTTTTATTATTTTTATTTTCAAAACATAGCTTTTCTTTTTCTCTTTTTTTTCCGCAAAGGGGGGGGGGGGGGGGGGGGGGTTAGGTTCCACTTTCATAAAATTTTTCTGAATTTCACAACTTCTCTTATCTTCACAACTTCTCTTATCTTCCCTTCTTTTAAGTAAGCATACTTTTGTTTTTCTGCACTTTCTCCTTACAGTTGGGGTAGTTGTAATGGCTTTACACTGGTAGACTATTGACTATTTTTTCCAGTACCATTTTTTAAACTGTTCAGTCTGATCTTTCCAATTAGGATGACATTCCCCTTTGTACTGTTCAAATAAATCTAACTAAATATCTGAGAATTTTCTTTACCAAATTACCAATTCATTTTTTGTTTTGTTTCAACTTTAAAATGAAGAAGCCTACCATCATAATGATGCATATACCGAAAAACGTACAACGCATGACACAGTAGGACAGAACTGCAGGCAGTTAACACACAATATACATCATTCCCAGAAAACCAGCAATAAAATATCCACAGAACAAGGTAACCAGCAATAAAATATCCACAGAACAAGGAAACCAGCAATAAAATATCCACAGAACAAGGATAGCCAAGACAGACATATCCACCCAACTGGAACATACACCAATATGCCAAACACAGTGAGCACCCTTTATCGAACTCTCGAGAGGCCTCAACGTCGATACAAAGCTGACAAGTGGTAAAGATTAGTAGTGTGAATAATAAGGTTTGCTACTGGAAGAAACTGATTTAGACAAAACCAAACCATGTGGCCAATAAACTTTCCATCTATATTCTGCTTTGAGGTGAAAATCATTTCATTGTACATCTCGTTTGGTTATATGCAGGCCATGTGTAGTTTATACATTTCCTTGTTAGGAATTATCTATTCTATGGAGATACAAAGAAATGGAACTTGTTATACTCAAGCCAAAAATATGTAGAAATAAAAAGAAATACGGAAGTTTAACCCAAGTCAACTTGATCAAAACGAAGAAAATGGATACATCAATGTAAGATTACATTTTTTTCATATTTGAATGAAATCAAAAAAACATTTCAGTTATCGTGTGTCTGGGTTCATATTTGTAAAAATAGGTGGAATGATAAGCAAGAACAGGAGAAAACAGTAGCATGCATCTTCAATGGATTAAACAGCAAATGTCTGCTTTTAAAAGTGACGGACAAGAGAAAAAGCACCATGTAACAGAAGTTTTGAAACCACAAAATCATACGCTGCTTCCAATACATAGTCTGGTTGACCATGCGTGTTCATGCCATATTTTTTGCACTGTAACATTAGGTTTGGTAGTTAAGCGTGACTAACTGTACTACTGAAAATATGTCCTTTACACACGAGAAAAATAGCCAAACCATCTGTATCTTAGATGGTGGAGGTTTAGTTTTCCGTTTCCCTAAAAAAGCCAAAACATCTATTACATCTTAGGTGATGGACGTTTGGTTTTCCCGTTTCCCTCATATCTAGCTAACCAAGCCATGACCTAGCAGATCAAACCCTCAGGTGAAGGACATGTTTTCTCGTTCCCTCGTCAGCAAACAAACAAGTGGCAGAACAGAAAGGTGCATCATGAAGCAGATCAGGAGTAAATATCTGAAGTACGAGATAAGATAATGTTGCTTATAGCACAGCCGACCGCAAAGGGCGGCGGAACATTAACCTCTGGAGAAGTGGTGCAGCTTACCATCTACGTCAACCATCTACCTCCCAGACAAGGGACAAGGCAACAGTAACAGCTTAGATGTTACACACATTTCTCCATCAGCAAGGTGTAAATCAAACTGGGAAGCACATCAAGACAAGACAAGCTGGGCCCTCTCTTTGACAGAGAAGAGGAAACCACAAGTAAAACCAGATCTGGTAGGTTAGGTTCTAGCGACATCAAGTCAGGTGACAAGAAGTGTTCACCAACTACTGAGAAACACAGAAAACAAAGTTCTTGGGAAAGGGGCTTTCTCTCTTTACCCATGGAAAAGCTTTTTTTCAAATACACTTAATAAAATAAAATGCAGCCGTTTAAAATACACTTAAAATGCAGCAGAGTACTTGTCATCAACGAACAAAGCATGACACCAATCTCTTTTTCATACATGTAGGGAAGGGTAACCACTGGATCATTATGAAGCAAGAGGAAGAAGGAAACACAAAGAACAGAACAGGAGTAATATATCTATGACAATGAATATCAATAATTTGCAACACTAAAGTACAGACTTTACACCGAAAAAAAGTACCTTGAGGGGAAAAAAAAATACTGAAAGACTAAAAAAAAAGACCATGTAACCATGCACCAAGTAGTTAATCAAATAATGGAGGGTCCCAGCAACTGAGATTTTGTCTCTAGTTTGTCAATGGCTACACAAAATCAACGACAGGTACATTTATTGTACATCTTTCTACAGAGAAGCCGTGCTACGGCCTGTCTGGTGACATGGTTATGGTTCTCCCCATCTTTTTTCTCTCTTTCTCCAGATGTAATATTCATCTTTCCTTTTCCTCATATTTTTCATCCTCGTTTCTCCTTTTTTTTTTTTTTTTTTTTTCTCTCTTTTATCTTTCTTTTTAGGTGGTGTCTCCAACCTTTCCCCCCCCCCCCCCCCCCCCCCCCCCCCCCCTAAACATTCTGGCTACAGACAGGCAAAGCAGAGTGCTATTTTGCAGTAGATCCTGACATGCAGGAAATTAAATGGCAGGCAGTACTAGTATAGCTTGAAGCAGGTAAATGTGTGCATTTCTGAAGGAGGAATACACAGATAGGTGGTGTACCAATAGACCAATAAAGAACTGGGACAAATCTTAGTAAATGAACCATTTCAGCATTTTGTGTTGTTTTTCCTCAATCAAATCAAGATTCTTGCAATATCCCCTTTGAGGGGTTATGAATCCGTTTCCTGCATCAATGTAACACTCTGGTCTATTCACCAATGAAAATATGCAGGGGGGAAAAAATATGCACGTGGGGAAAAAAAAAGAAAAGGCAAGACTAAATAATAACAAAAAACCAGTACATTACTACTAAACTAACTGCGTATAGGACTCGTCAACTCAATACCATGTCTGCTGCACACAGAAAATAAGTCTGATGGACAGGAGGGACAGGACAGGACAAGATACAGGCACTGGGCCGATGAGAGGACGCCAAGCACAACAACAGTCGGTCAACACAGGATGCAACGAGTCACATCAGCACGCCATCGGCACAGGACCAACAGTCACCATGACACAGATGGAGACGTTTTGAGGCCAGATAACTTCAGGAGTGCTGGATTCTGGAGAAGCTGAAGACAGACAGGCAGGTGACAGACTTTGCAGGACAGAAGACACAGAGGCGTGGGCAGGATTAGAAGGTAGACAAGCTGCTGATTCAGTGACAAAAGACCCAGGGGTATGGACTGGATGAGAAGATAGAGATAGATGGGCAGTCGACACCATGGGGCTGAAGACAAGACACCATGGGACAGAAGGACAGAAGACTTAAATGACAGGTTCACTCCATGGGACAGGAGACGCAAATGTGTGGGCTGGATTGGAAGTAAGGCCGTGGACTCTGGCACACAAGACACAGGGCCATGGGATTAGAAGACACACTGCAGACTCCCTGGACACACAGGGGGGCAGACATGGGCTGGACTGGAAGGCAGACCGTTGATTCCGCAAGACACAAGACACAGGGGGCGTGGGGTTGGGCGAGAAGATAGACCAGACCGTAGACTTGGGGCACACAAGACACGGGGACATGGGCTGGATTGGAAGACAGATCGTAGACTCCATGGACAGAAGACACAGGGGTGTTGGCTGGTTGGGAAGACAGACAGAAGATTCCATGGAGATGGGGAAGAGGCCTTGATGAGCACGGACGATGGGAAGGTAGGCTACAGGGCAGGCAGCACCAAGGGGCCTGGGATGGAGTGGGACCTGGTTTCCATGACCGCCATGAGGAGAAACGGCTTTGGGAGGAGGCGCGGGGGGCTGGGAAGCCTGCCTTCAGTGTGCGCAATGTGGACGGAGGTAGACTAGGTCTTCAGTGCATGGAGAAGGGAGACAACTGTAGAGCTTGGTGTGCCAATTTACCAGGTGGGCTTCCCCAATCTGGAAAACTCATGCAAAATTCCCCTACCTCCCTCCCTTCACTAGTACCATACTACATCTAATAATCTTACATTTGACCTTCATGGACACCATGAAACTGTTGTGTGTGTGCGTGTACGCGTAGTGTGTGCAAATGTGTGTGCTTGTGTGTATAGTAGTATCACATGCATGTGTGCATATGGAGGTTCATTTTTTTACCTTTCAAATTTTAAGTTAACCAAGATCAGTGTATTGTGTGCAAATGTGTGTGCTTATTTGTATAGTAGTATCACATGCTTATGTGTATAGTAGTATCACATGCATGTGGAGGTTCAATTTTTTACCTTTCAAATTTTAAGTTAACCAAGAACAGCCTAATGAATATCTCCGCATTGTTGTTGAATCTTCAATCATGCACACAGCATTATTGGTCACATCCATCATCTGGGAACCTTTCTGACAACACTCAAACCATTTCAACCATTCCAGGGACAAGGTGGGCCGATGGAAACGCGGGAATGTGGAGAGGACCCGAAACTAGGACATCTCCATGGGCGTGAACAAGCAGAAGAAAGGTGGATGAAGCGAGTGGTGAAGCACGGGCTTGTTTGAACAGTGCAGACAAGGTAGAAAACGTGGAGTGTGCTATAGGCCGGTAAAACGCACCTGAAACAATGTCACAATGCATCCCTTCCCCAGCCCTTCCAATCACACCAGATAGATTTCTTCTCACGTCATGAATTACTTTAACCCATTAAAAATTGCCTTACATTATCCCATTTAAGTGTTTTGCTTTTTATTCCCCTCTACTGTCATAAGGCAGATTTCCATCTACATGAGAACAAAAGCTCTCATAATCAAATTCCAGCAACATCATCACTTAATTCTAGCCATGATGAGAGCAAAGACAAATCCACCAGTTAAAAATCACACGCCAACATCACCGTGCCACAATCAATTCACTCAAAATGACCAAACCAAAGCATGGGGGAGGAACGGAGTTTATCCAAGAACACTGTGCCATCAGGGACCAGAATCCGATTTGAGACGTGGGATTCCAGAGCACGCGTGGTTGAGAGCCCAGACACATGTATCCACATCAGGTACATATACTTGTACAGCGGCTGCCAGGTCTGCAAATACAGAATTAGCAAACAATCCCCTCCCTCCCCAACCATGGATCCTCAAAATATATCCCCAAGCCTTGCGTACAAAGGAAAATCTATTTTACACGTTTCCAAGAAAGGAAAAATTCTACTTTTTTTTCCCCTATGACTTAATGAATGCAGCCGTTATCTCAAATCAAATCCAAACGTATAAACTCAAACTTATAAAATGAAAAAATTCAATTTAATTCTTAATCACAGCACATAACCAGACCATAGCTTTTGAACACATTAAGCAAGAGCAATTAAAAAAAAATTTTCTTGAAATCCTGGACTTGCATGTCTCGAGGGAGTTTGGAACGGTGAATATGATGCAGAGCGGCAGAACTGATTCGCGGCCAAGGGTCTCGTCTTCACCTCTGGTGTGACTGAAGCCATGTCTCCCGACACGGCGTCTGAAAATACATGATTAGCAACACCCTCCCTCCCCAAATGTGATACAGTATCGTTCCACTAGCATTAATCTGCTTAAAAGACTGTACTACTTCAGTTACTATGTTAAGCTTTCATTTGAAGAACATGTCTGTGTCTTTTCTTTTTTTTCCCTCCAGAAGACATCTCTTTAGAAGAAATTCACAGCAATTTTGACAACTGGAATCAATTCATTATTCTATCTGTCTTCCTCGATATACGCCTTGCTTCAGCAGACAAAAGAATTGATTTATATAAAAAATGTTTTATAGACTCAAAATGCAGCACGTTGCTTTATATAACGAAAGATGTTTTATAGACTCAAAACGCAGCATGTTAACAATTGGGCAGCTCTAAATGCTATACACGCCGTACCTGATGAACGATGTTTCCTAAAAAAAACCTCGACCCATCATTCCAGTTTACAATGACAGATGGAAAACGCCCACGGAGCAGAGGATGCTGGGAAGGGAAGGCAACTCCACATGCCAGAAAGCTTACGCTTAACGGACCAGCAGCAATGGCAGGGAGGGAGCCGTGAGTCTGTGGAGCAGAGCATAGAACACACCAGCCGGACCTAGGTCCACATCCCAACAGCAAACCTCTAACGATGTGCAGCAGACACGATTTGCCAGGCCAGTGATCGGGACAGGTACAAGTGGATGGTTTCAGAGGACAGCGGAGCATCTTGGCCCAATACACACTGTCGTTGTGTAGGCACGGTTTAGGCACGACTACCGGGGGGCCATCCTGTACAGCACAGCAAGGAGACACAAACAACCCCCCCCAACCACCCCCCCTCCCTTCCTCATGCGTATTGTAACACAACCCCCTTTTTTTTTGTCCGTTTCTAAATGACAATGCAATTGCCCTAAAATATCTTACCGTTTGTTTCAATGTATATATGTGCATTTTTCAATCTTTTCTTTTTGACAACCAAACTGGTTAACTGCAAGAGTGATTTCATTTATGGAATTATCTGAAAATGTGTATTACTCTACATGTTTTTCACTTGTCTGACAGAAATGCACACAAGTACGCTACATGTTTTTCACTTGTTTGACAGAAATGCACTTAAGTACGCATTAAACCTCTCCAACTAAATTCAATGAATTATTGAATTTTCTTTGCACTATTAAATCAAGCTTCTGTACAGCCTCACTAATTAAATTATGATTTTGAATTTTCTTTTTTCTTCATTCTCCAAAACTAAAACAACTTGTAGATTTCTTTCTAAAAAAACAACAAATCTGTTACCACTAAGCTAGAAAAATCCAGCTCCAAGCAAACGGTACCAATGTCAGTCTGGCGATGCGTGCAAGGTACAGCAGAAAGTCCGATGAGGAGCAACAAGCACTCTTGATGCGTATACAACTGTTGGAAAAGCCAAGTTCGGGAAATTCTAAAGAGGATGGGTTCCGTACCCGATAGGACTTCTTTCCATCTGGAAAAGACCTTTAAGCACGCACACACCAACACACACATACAAAGCAAAAACATTCCATTCCCAAAATCCCTTCTGCTGCTTCACTCCCACCCCCAAACAAGACGTAGCTTCAACAGTTCTGAAGTTCTCCAAACAAACTGCGGCAGATACGATCTTTTGACGCCTCAAAATGAGTGATTTACATACACTGCAGTTGTATCTGTATTCATTGAAAAACCACATAAAATTTAATTCAATATCCACGGACCTCGCATGATCTCCGTTTCTCAAGGTATCCTTTTTTCTTTTTTTTAGTTGTTGAAAGATAGGATATAAAACATGCATTGTGAAAAAACAAGTGTGAAAACTGAGCACCTCTTACAGCCAACAGAGCTCAAGACCACGGGACCAGGCAAGTCGTGTTACATTCGTCGCTTCAACATTGGAACGATAGACCAGGAAAAAGGCGGCAAGGTCCATGCAGGAGTGTTGGTTGAAGCCATTACGGCAGAGCAACTTGTGCGGGCAGTACTGCTAGGGATCTGCAAATACAGCATCAACAACGCCCTTCCCTTTCTGCACATCATCCCTCTTCCCTTCCCGTAAGGATACATCACTTCTAACCAAGATCAAGCGTAAACCCCACTCACCATGCCCCTTCACATTGTGCCAGAATTTCAGAATGTAGACGATTTCAAGGTCAAAGCAGTCATTCACATACAGTTTCACTTTGTATTGCCAAGAAAAAGACCATTTTTACAACACGTTCAATGCAAAGTCAATGGAAACCCAAATCATGCTTCTTCTCAAACCATGTTCAGAATGTCGTAAACCTTGTGTATGTGCAAACTGTAGTTGTAGTAGCCCCATGTTGACGACCAAAATACAAACCACAAGACCCCCAATTCAAGACGCTTTTCTTGTGATAAAGTTGAATAATGGAGTGTTGTACAGAAGAAAGGCAGGCCATGCAGGGAATACGGGAGTCAAAACTTGTGTGACAGCAAAGTGATAGTGTAGAATGGGACAACCCTGTTGAGCAGAGCATGACAACACAAACATTGCCAACCTATCTTTTTATCTGCAAAATCCTCTTAATGGTCTACAGCTTCTGGGCATTCAGTTTCTATCAAAATCAATGCAAAAATAATGTGCATCTAAAACATTATTTTTCAAAGAGAAGAATACAAACGCATGTTAAGGAGTGGGGAAAGTCAAACTGATGAAAGAATGCATTTCAACCATTTACAAAACTGCTTTTTACACCGCTTTCAATAGAAACAACTTTTGTACAGTGATTTCATTTGCAGAATTTTGGCTCAAATACAATCGAATACAAGAGAAAGAAAGCATTAAAGTGAAACAGGGTATGACTGTCATTTAAGTACATTATTCCTTTATGAGCTTCCATAGTTCATCTTAATATTCTTTTGTCTTTATGAGCTTCCATAGTTCATCTTTAAAGTGGCAAGCCAAGTAGAACACTAAACGAAAACATGAAGTAACCATCATAAGCAAACTACTTTCCATCTACTCATGCTTGAAAGCTTTTTGAAAACAATGCATTGTTCTTGTATATACTGCCAAATAAGCATTTTTTTTAAAGAAACATTTGCTTTATGCTATCTACTGCCATTGTGCTTCTTCAGGATTTGCTTCATGCAAGAAAAAATGTTATTAGATGCAACAAAAGGAGGATGTTTTAAACATATACAAAAGGAGGATGTTTTAAACATTTATATATATGAAACGTAAAGGAGAAAAAGATACACAGCCATACCCATATACTTGGATAATAACAGAAAATATCTTGGGTGGACCACTCGAAGCGATCTTGCTTGAAGCACTATTACAGGGACACGGCTTAGAAAAAGGCAGCGTAACCTTCCTCCTCCAAAGTTACAGCGTCGACAGTACTGTTCACGCAATCTGCAAAGATTCTACACACAGCATTCATCACCCCCCCCCCCCCCCCCCCCAATCCCCTCCCGTTACCCCCCACTTCCACTCTCCCCTCCTATCTCAATGACGGCCCCTTTATCAAATTTAAATCGACAAAATTACCCCTCCAATTCCACTCTCCCCTCCTATCTCAATGACGGCCCCTTTATCAAATTTAAATCGACAAAATTACCCCTCCAATTCCACTCTCCCCTCCTATCTCAATGACGGCCCCTTTATCAAATTTAAATCGACAAAATTACCCCTCCAATTCCACTCTCCCCTCCTATCTCAATGACGGCCCCTTTATCAAATTTAAATCGACAAAATTACCCCTCCAATTCCACTCTCCCCTCCTATCTCAATGACGGCCCCTTTATCAAATTTAAATCGACAAAATTACCCCTCCAATTCCACTCTCCCTCCTATCTCAATGACAGCCCCTTTATCAAATTTAAATTGACAAAATTACCCCTCCAATTCCACTCTCCCCTCCTATCTCAATGACGGCCCCTTTATCAAATTTAAATTGACAAAATTACCCCTCCAATTCCACTCTCCCCTCCTATCTCAATGACGGCCCCTTTATCAAATTTAAATCGACAAAATTACCCTCCAATGACTCTCCCCTCCTATCTCAATGACAGCCCCTTTATCAAATTTAAATCGACAAAATTACCCCTCCAATTCCACTCTCCCCTCCTATCTCAATGACGGCCCCTTTATCAAATTTAAATCGACAAAATTACCCCTCCAATTCCACTCTCCCCTCCTATCTCAATGACGGCCCCTTTATCAAATTTAAATTGACAAAATTACCCCTCCAATTCCACTCTCCCCTCCTATCTCAATGACGGCCCCTTTATCAAATTTAAATCGACAAAATTACCCCTCCAATTCCACTCTCCCTCCTATCTCAATGACAGCCCCTTTATCAAATTCAAATTCACAAAATTTGATAACCTTTTAATGGACTCTTCTGCTCAATAGTAAGGAGAAGAAAAATCATCTGTAAGAAGTAGCATCAAATCTCAAACCACTCTGAATCAGCATTCAATATTTCAGAATTAACCATTTTATGGACTTTTCTGTTCTATGACAAGAAATCATCTGTAAGCAAGTAGCATTAAATCTCAAACCACTTCAAAATCAGCATTTGCTATTTCATCAGGTCTTTATACAGCCATACTATAATCAAAACCTAAGGCAGCGGTTCAGTTCTTACTAAAGGAACATGAATTATTCACATAGGTTATTAACCTCCTATGGCCAAACGCAAGGACCGCTACTAATAAGAAAAGTAAAAGTTGGCACACAACATTCAGGACATACATCTCGGAGTCGGTGGTGCAAGCATGAAATGCAGGATCCTTTATTTTGGCGATGTGCAAGGCAATAGGACAAGCCAGGGGATAAAAATCCAGACTTCCAGACGGTGGGGCCTCAACTGCCTGCCTGCAATGGAACTTTTTACACACCTCCCACACCCCTTCAGCCCAACATTTAACCACATGACTTAACATGTTTGCATTTCATCAGACAAAATAAGATCTTTTAAATTTATTGTATGTCAAACGTATTTTAATTCAGTCATCACTGAATTTTTATTTATGTGAAAAGAATGTTCAACTGTCAATGTAGATTTGTCAACATCACTTAAGTTATGTGCTAAAAGATTCTTTTTCACTTTAGGGATGAGCTAAAGAAGTTCATTAATTGAGGGGGAAAAAAGTATGCAAAAGCAAGTATACATGAATGTGTGTAAAGTCTAAACATTCCCCACATCATCAAGCGTTTTTTTTTTACAACATGTTCACAATAAATTCTATACTATTCATTTGCAAATTGTGTTCACCGGCTGTTGAAGACAGAAGACGCAAATCTACGCAGGGCCAGACATCCGTTTCAGGGTAAGTGTGCAGGACTTCAGTTTCATTCTCATTTCCAACACGGGCAAATCTTGACTGAATTCCTGAAAATAAACTCCATATTCCCAGTTTCCCCCCACCCAGCACAGAAAAATAAGGTAACCTAACAGAAATTAGAAATAACCAAACACACTAAATGCAAATTTACTCATGAAGCAAAAAGCAAAATTTACGGAAAAAAATTAATAGCTAACGAGTTGTTTTAATTTTCAGCAACAATACCAAATTTCTAATGTGTACGAAAGTGAAACGATTACTTTAAAAAAAATTGTTGAGAACATTTCAATTTCATCATCTTCACTTTGAAATTGTATCTCTTCAACATTCCTCAGCTTTATACGACAGATTTTTTCACCTCTCAATTCAATTCTGATTTTACCCCTCATCAACCTCACCTCTTCTTTTTACATATCCAAACCCATACCCCTTCTCTTCCATGAAATGTAACTGCAGCTTTGAAGTCAAAATTACGAAAGCTTTGCAACTTTAGTTGGCCTCAGAAAATGCTTGAAAACCATCTCTCAAATAATTTACATCTCTCAAAATCTCAAGAGACTGAAAGTAGTAAGTGATAAACAGAATACCACAAGTGATAAATGGAATAATACCACAACAGAAAACGATTCCGAGAACAAGACGGGGCCAGCACAGGAGTTGCGAGAAACACGGTGACATGCTGCGAGCATCAACCAGCAAATCACTGGGCGCCATTAAACGTCGACTTCTTATTGGTCTGCATGAAGTTGCAGGTAGAAGATACCTCTGTAAAGACACTCACAAAAACCCTTTCCCCCACCACAACCATGCACGTCACAAAACTATTTCGGGTACTACACATGCAGCCTGTTAATATTTCCCATATTTACAGTTCCTGCTCTAACAGCACAAGTTATACTTAAAGCCACTCGTATTCAGTGTTTGAACAATTTTTTTCTTCTTAATTGCAGCCATTGCTCATAATTAAGAATTCCTAAAACTTTAAATTTTAATTCACAAGATTTTTTTTTCCTCTGCTTATTCAAAATTATTCGCCGTTTATTTTGCCCTTGCATCCGCTTCACATCTTGTGACCGATTGAAAAAACTCGAAAGATTTATTTACTACAATGAGCAAAAGTGTTTATGTAATAACATTTACAATATATTTTCCTTTTTTAAACACAACCACAGAAATTTGCACCAATATGGTAATTTAACTATAGAGGACATTTTTACCACAAAGCCACTTGATCAACTTCCTTCCAAGCGAAGGCCAGCATCAAATCCGTTTGGTAAAGAGGACTGGGACAAGCTGACATGTCCTTTGATCTGAGGAATGGCGATTCGTGGTGTATGGAGACTCGAGAATGAATGTTGATCGTTGGCGACTTGTTTGTGTGTGGCGACTCAAGAATGAATGTTGATCGAGGGTGGGCGACTCGGTAGTGTATGGTGACTTGGGAATGAATGCTGATCGAGGGTTGGCGACTTGCAGTGTGTGGCGACTCAAGAATGAATGTTGATCGAGTGTTGGCGACTTGCAGTGTGTGGTGACTCGGGAATGAATGTTGATCGAGGGTGGGCGACTCGTAGTGTATGGCGACTCAGGAATGAATGTTGATCGAGGGTGGGCGACTCGGTAGTGTATGGGGACTCAAGAATGAATGCTGATCGAGGGTTGAATGTTGATCGAGGGTTGGTGACTCGTAGTGTATGGTTGGTGACTCAAGAATGAATGCTGATCGAGGGTTGGTGATTCATAGTGAATGGTGACTCGGGAATGCATGTTGATCGAGGGTTGGTGACTCGTAGTGTATGGCAACTCGGGAATGAATGTTGATCGAGGGTTGGTGACTGGTAGTGTATGGCAACTCGGGAATGAATGTTGATCGAGGGTTGGTGACTGGTAGTGTATGGCGACTCGGGAATGAATGTTGATCGAGGAATGGTGATTGGTAGTGTAAGGGGACCACATCTTTCTCACACTGCATCCGTCAGGTAGCCAGCCAGTCATCAAGCGCACGCACGTCTGCAAAGAAACTCAAAACACCCCATCCCTTCCCTTTCATGCATCTGTACTACCCACACCTTTAGCCTTATCTCACTGATCTTTAACTTCTTTTCCCCCTCATCAATTCCTTCGTCTTTACAATTCCTTTAGCATTATCTCGCTGATCTTTTTAACTTCTTTTCCCCCTCATCGATTCCTTCTTTATCATTCTACACATCTGCGGGTCACTGAAGTTACAATAAAGTACACCAAACCCCTTTCCAGATATCGGAATCATCCAGCGGATTATCAGCAAGGCAAGTGGAGACAGGGTGGATGGACAGAGTATGATGACAGACGATGAAAGCTGTTCACTTCAGCACAGTGCCTTAGGTAATGCAGATCCTCCTCAACTGGTCGCCGACAGGTGTGTCTCAAGCTCATAGAAACTCTGAAAATAAACTGAAAAACACCCGTGTTCCCTTCTATCCACATATCTAACAAAAAAGACGGAACTATATCGAGTAGAGCATGCACACTTGTCCTCTTTCTGAAATGGTGCAAATTTGCTCCTCATGTAAACCCTTAAATGAAAGTAATACAACCACTGAAAGTAACCCATTTTATCTCCTTCTACATTCAAATTAAAGCTGGTTTTGTTCTCTGAATACACCACTCAAAACAGTTTATAAGTTTCAATACAAAAGCCATAACACTAAGCTTATCATCATCCCAAATTCAATTTTCCATGAGCAAAAAATACAGAAAATTCTTTCAGTATTTTTGTTAATTGATTCTGCAATTTAGCTTAGACACACGTCGGTTCCAATATCTTTTTTTAAATTTACTGATCTGGATCTATTTGAAATTACTAATGAATGCAATACCACAACAGAAAAGCTGCAGCAACAGCAGAAGAGCTCAACAAGACGCAGATGGCGGCGTGGATGGATTGACTGAAGAACTCGGGCGTGACCTAACTTCCAACTGGCTCGTGTCACGACGGAGGCGGAAAACGCTTCTGTAAAGACACTCAAGATCCCCCTTCCCTTCCACATCCATGCAAAACTATTCCAGCTACACTAGGTCAATGGACGCTTCTCTTTCAGAAGCAGAATTTACTTCAAGTCATTCATATGTTCAATGTTAGAGGTACAATACAAAAATTACTACATCGGCTGTCTTGTCATTTATTCTTTTGAAACATCAAGTTGTTTTTTTCTCTCATTTAAAAAAAAAATCTTTTTAATCCATAGTTTTTCTTTTAACCCTTGCAACTGAAAACTCCATTTCCTCAGTTGATGGTTTGTAACTGAATGAATAAAGTCGAGCACTTCATGTATTCCCACAAAGAACTGAAAAAATCTATCACAGAAAATCATTCGAGTATAACCAACATACAAGTTATAAGGAAAATTTTACCCATCACAGTCGATGTACTCCCAAACGAAGGCCAGAGCCAAATCCGTTGTGCAAAGTGAAAGGGACAGACACATATGATCCAAGGAATGGCAACCAAACCAGTCTGCAGGTTCAAGAACGTACGTCAACGCACATCTTTCATACACGTGGAGCAGTCAGGCAGCCAATCATCAAGCTCATGCACCTTCTGTAAAGAAACTACGAATCCCCCATTCCATTCCTATTCATAAATCCCCATTCCAGTTCATGCATCTCGGCTACCACCGTCTCAATTTGCCAATCTTTCTTCCAGCATTTCACAGTTTACGCCGATTCTCATTCCTCTATTAGCCGTTTCGCAGTTATTTGACATCTTCATATCTCAGTTATGTAACGGTTCTTATTGGTGTTCATTTATCTTTATTTCTCCATAGACAACAGTTCTTATTGAAGTTTATTTCTCTATTATTTATCACTTCTTTATTTCTCTGTATGCAACAGTTCTTGATGTTTATTTCTCTCGTTTATCAATTTCTTCAGCTTCAAATATTCTTAAGCGTTATCTTTGAATTTACTGAAAACATGGGACAGATAAGAAAAAAGAAATGTACTGAATAGTGCACCGAGGTAACTTGTACAGTGCTTTTAGTCATGGAAGTGAATTATTAAAGGTATACCACAAACCCCTCCTCTCCTGACCACAGAATCATCCAATGGTTTTCGCCAAGACAAGTGGAGACAGGATGATGGACAGTGTGCCGATGGACAATGAAAGCTGCTGGCTTGTGTACAGAGCCCTGGGTAATGCAGTTCTTTCCAACAGGTTGCAGACAGGCAGATCTCAAGCCCACAGAGATTTCTGGAAAAAGTATAACTACAACCCCCTTTTCCCTTCTCCCATGCACACACTTCAAGACATTCAAGACAGAATACACACATTTCCCACAGCATCGCATTGTTTTCATATCCAGACCTTGAAGGGGGGGGGGGGGGGGGGGGGGGGGGGGGGGGGGGGGTCAATATTGTTTTTTAAAAAAAATGCAACATTGGATGAATCAAAATAGTAACAGATTTACTGCCACATTTTCATTCAGTAAGGCAGAGGGGATGAACAATTTCTGCATGCTAGGAAAGAAATGTTGCAGGTCACTGTATTGTGCACCACACTTTCATCACAATTTGTCTTTTATATGACCATGTATAATGCAAATAAAGGGAATGCAAATAAAGGGATATTATTACGTGTAATTCAAGTCGCAAAACGAAGTAACACAAACGCGTTTACTAAACACCCAAACAAATCAAATACCGCAACAACCTTGCAAGCGCCAGACATCGTCAACAGGGAGCAAAACAAAAAAAAAAAGAAATCGCCAGATTGTGCCCACAAATCCTCCTCAGACTTGCGCAACAGTCGTGAGCTTGCCGATGTACGTCTTCTTGACTTCGTTCAGTCGGCGTATGAACTTGAACTTCTGTAAAAAAGGAACTCGCAAACCCCATGTTTCCCTTCCCGTCAATGTTATTCCTACAATACTGTGTCACCGTTTCTTCTTAATTTACATTACTCTGCCGCATTCATTGTATTCATGTGAACCGATTTACTTCTCAATAAGACACCTCTCATCAAAATGTGACTTTTACACAACAATTCAGCAGTACCAATAATGAAGACGCATCAACAACTTTGGCAAGGAATTCCACGCAAATTAAAATACATACCACGCAAAAGCAAGTGTGTCGATCACTAAGAGCCACAACGCAAAATCCAATCTATATATAATATACCACGTCAGTGCCTGCAATCTATATATCATATACCACGTCAGTGCCTGCATCGCCCTCCCTGTGCTTCACCAGTGAAGATGGACGCCCTTGGTAACAGCAGCATAAAGCCGACATCAGAAATGGCATGGACTGCTTGGTTCACCAAGGGATTTGGAGTGATTTCACAGAACCTGCAAGCAGATTGGACATCTACCCCAGCCCCCGTTTCCCCAACCACAAGTCCAATATTTGCCTAGCACAAGTTCTCTCTTGTTCGATTCCAGTACTTGTCAATAACAAACACCATGCACTTCGTTCATCATTTTAAAGAAGATACAAAGCCCATTCAATGCCCTATTCCATGATGAAGACCAAGACTCGATGTCTTTCAAACAAGATCAATGATTTTAATACATACATATATATAGATAGATATATATACATAAAATAAATCAATTGTTTATTACTCAGTTGAATTCTTAACTTGAAGAAAGCAAGCATAGTACCTGTCCTGGGTAAAATTCTAATAAACCGGTGAAAACAGAACCTCCCAGAAAACGCCGAGTACAAAGCAACGAACAAAATTGGTTGGAGAACTCGTTCGCAGCGCGCAGCGAAGTCCACCAATGCCGCATGGGGATGGTTCGAGTGAAAGTGGGTAGACCAGACTTGTGAGAACCAACTGGTAAACTACTTGAAATGCAAAGACCTGCAGACAGGACAGAATCAAACATACCTCTCCTGTTGCCATTCTTTAACAGAAACAAACACGCCTCTCCTATTGCTCTTCATTAACAGAATCAAACACACCTCTCCTGTTGCCATTCTTTAACAGAATCATACATCCCTTCTATTGCTATTCCTTACATTACCTTACTGTCCACAAAAAATGTAATCCTGTCAAAAAATATTTACATTCATTAAAGGCAACCAATTCATTTGTCGTTTCTTCCCCCTCTTCTTAAAACATACCCGCATCGAACAACATTTCTTTCCATATTCTCTCCTCAGCCAGTTTCAAGATCGTTAATGATGTAGCTGTTTATTCATGGACAATAAAACAACCCATTTTCCTTCCCATTTATATGGGTTTTCCTTTTTATGGTGAAACATTCCTCGTTTCTCCTTTTTAGTACAAACAGATTACATCAAATATTTGTCAACTTTTGTTTCTACAGTTTACAAAGGCGGAGCGAAATAAGCTATTAAATACCAGGAAAGCAAAAACAGCCATGTGTGTACTCCCTTCCCTGCAGTAGGTGGACATAGAAGACAGGTGGAGAACAGGTCAGCAGACACAACTTTGCCCAGGTGATGGACGCGTAGAAAGTTGATACCTCCCCAGGCCTCTACACCCATCAGCGTCAGCTGTAAACCCTCCCAGGCAATCTGCATGTGAACTACCATCCCGACTTCTCTTGAATGCCCCAGAGCGCAGTTGCAGAAGCGATATCGTACAACCCTTGGACGTTCTGATGTTTGTGGTCCCATGCGTTGTGCCACGGCTGCAGATGTGGCCGTGTTGGAGCGACAGACGAGATGACCAGACAAAAGATGTGCAACCAGACAGACCAGGCAGCGTGACTGGACTGTGGTACTGTATTGTGCGTTGTGTAGAAAGTGGAAGTCGGATACTTTCGACAGGACTCGGAGGTATACAAGAACCTGCATTGTGTAGGGAAAAAAAAAGAAAAGAAAGTATGTGGCAGAAAGCATGTGGGAGAATGAATGCATAAATAGTTGACTGATCATGTGGAAGAATGAATGCAAAAATAGTTGACTGATAGGGCACAATTTCCATTCTCTCAAAGACAAGACCAATCCAGCATAGGAAGATTCCATCAATTCCAACAATCGCAAAACCGCTCTTAAAATTTGACCAAGTTACAAATTTTGATTTCCACTCAGACCATTTTGACTAAGTTAAAAATCTTGACTTCCAATCAAACCATATAGTTTTAAGCTCCAACACAAAAAGCTGTTCAGTTTACGTTCAACTTCTTAAACACCGTTATTCACGTACGTCAAGATTAATAAATCTGTACTCCCTGCAGTATGCGGCAAGAGCAGAGACAGGTGAAGAACAGGTCAGTGGAGCAGATGCTTTGTACGGTGCTGATGTCGGGGCATGGAACAGGCAGCTGGGTAGGAATGGATGATTGGGTTCCTTGAGTAGCAGTTAGTACAGGAACCCAACATGAACAGACATGGGAGTACAAACAGTGGAAGCTGCCATCAACCCTCTTAGACGCGATCACAACCCCTCCTCACGAACAGCCCATGGTGACATCAGAGAAGTGAATGCTTGCAACAAGTGGGAGTACAGCTCATGGAAGCCTCCCGTTTCATGGCCTTGGGAGTTGTGAGACGGTTCCAGTAGATGTGTTTCTGTGTTGGGGGCAAGGCAGTGAAGAATGCATTCCTGTGTGCAGACTGGGCGTATGGATTCATTCGTTTCCCTCAGGTCTTGAAGTATACAAGAACCTGTTTCATATTGGAGAAAAAGAATGTGCAAGAATTTATCTATGCAAAGTGGACAGGCATAAACCAAGTGGGTGTATAATAAATTATTGTATTTACAACTTCAAGACTCGGCCAAATAAAGGACCATCTGAATCAATTTACCTCAACAATATCTGAAGTAAGATTTTGAATTAGTAGATCCAAATATGATGGTATACCATACACAGCTTTATTTTTTGTCCATTCAGACACTTAGTTATAGGGCGAACAAACAAGCCTTTACACATTTCTGACCCAACAGTTGTTGTTGTTGTAGTCCAAGCATGAGGCATTGTTAATCAAATTTTGTTTACTAGATTAAACTAGGGAAAATTAGTTCCAGAAAGTGATGAGTCATTCTTTCACAATTGGATGTGTGTGTTGTCATGTTTGAATATCGCCTGACCTCTTGTGTACAAGCTTTCATGCCGTATCTACATTATCTACAGGCAAAATAAACCAACCTAGTCGAGTTTGGTATTAAAAGAATGTCGGGAATTCGCCTATTCAGTACATCTCAGAGCACAGATAATACACTTTTCATGACAAACCACTGATTATCAAACTAAGAGCCCCATTTGTAATGGCCGCTCTAATGCCGAACACATTGTGCCAGACCGGCTGTACACAGATGACATTCAGTTGGTCGAGTGACACGAGGGTTAGCTGGCTGGTGGGGAGCAGCTGCAGAAAACACCCCTTTCCTTGACCTGCATTCACGGTTGGCCTCTAGCTGTGGGAGAGCTGTAAACTCCCCTGCTCTTAGAACTAGTGGCTTGCTCTGAACAGCCTGCATAGGTCAAAAACGGCTTTGAATTTCTTTGAATATTCAGACTCAAAATACACAAATTTATGGTATTCCTTAGTCGGGAGAGGAGGGGGGGGGGGGGGGAACTCAAGATGACTACAAAGTACAACCCTGTGAAGTCCAATGCGAATTGTATTCATCAAGTTAGAACAGAATTTTTTTTTTAATTTATTAGTAGGATTAAAAAAAACCTCTGTACTCCTGCAGTACGCTGAAGGAAGAAAATGGACGTTGGGGGCCACGACATCTGAGCAGATGCTTCATATGGTGCCGATGGTAAAGGGGCATGAGAGGAGGAGCTCGGCAGGGATGGATGGTTGTAGGAGACCCAACAGCAACCCAAACCAACATGGCGCCCAGATGGATGCAGCTATGAACCTTCCTAGGCATGTGAACCACTGGAAACCTCTAGAGTTCCCCCCTTGTGGGACTGAAGAATCTTGGGGAATGGCAACAACCCTTGGAAGCTGGATGACTGTTGTGGTCTTGTATGTTTTGCGACGGTTCCCCCAGATGTGGTGGTTGCATTGGAGCGACAGACAGCAATGATGGAAGTGCAGACATGGGAGGGCAAACAGACGGGATTCGTTCTCTCCAGCGACGGACACAATCTCTCCAGAGTTTGCTCTCGCTGGGGTGCGTTTCAAAAAACCTGTTTTGAATGTTACAGAAAGCGTGTGCAAGAATTCATGCTAACTTCACAGACGCTAATGGTTGACACAACTTTTTCCATTTAGTATAAAATTTAAAGACAGTGCAAAAATTCATGCTGAACTTCTCAGACGCTAAGGGTTGACACAATTTTTCTACTTTAGTATAGAATAAAGAACAAATTGAAGAAATTTGCTCATCTTTCCCAAATTTTGAAATTATTAAACTCGCATTAAATTTCATATACATTTATGATTTTTTTCATTATTTCATGCCAAACTTTTCTTTCAACATTATGCATTTCTCATGTCACGAAAAAAAAATTTTCTTCTTAATTTAATTCTCTCGCGCAAGTACTGTGCATAAAAGAAATGTTCTCAAAATATTAACTTTGATATGGGGAAATCAATGATGTTTTGCAACACACAGTAGACAAACGACAAGATTGTGTACTCCCTGCTGTGTACTGGCTGTGGGGGGACGACAGGGCAGGAAACAGACCAGCAGTGACAGTCAGAGGCCGGGCGCGCGGGGACAGGAAGCAACAGGAAGGGGGCCGAGACAGCAAAAAGGGGGACGCTTGGGAGGCCTTGGTGACGACATTCTATCAGGAGACTACTACAGGGGCAGCTGGAGCAGGGGGTGGCAGGAAAGGCGGGTCGGGACCCTTCCATCAATGACGCGTACCCTTCCAGAAGGGAGAACCCCGGACCTCTGGCAAACCATCTTGAAAGACCCTTGCAGGAAACTCCCCCGGACGCAAAGGTAAACCCCGGACACGTAGCTCTTGTGGCCGAGGCTGACAGGTTGTGCAAACTGGACTGTTGACTTCACTTCAGACCTCCAACCCCATTCCCCATAACTAAAAGCGTTTCTTTGCAATACAAATGAACCCTTAGTTCATACTAGTCGAGCTTCTCATCAAGCCCAAAGTTGCAAACCATCTTGGTCTTGTAACTTGAATATCACGTTCACACATACACAAGTGATTTATCATTTCATCAATTTGAAACAAGGGTTTAAAATATCGCCGTGTCATGTGATTCAGACCTTTGTAATTCACCTCTATATGTACCACAATCATTGACAATAGTCACATCAACATCCAATGAACAGGGGCTGATAATTCATCACGGTTGCCCATCCTTCCATTCTGTTTTCAGAACCAATCACTTCTTAATTCACTCACACATTACTTATGGCATTTGTGGCTCTTATAAAGCAGTCATGGTTTTAAAGGGAAAGTGGGTTGTGCAACTTTCTGTGAATCATGGTACAATAAGATGCAGCATCAAAACCAATTTGTTTCGTCTTATAAAACACACAAAAATAAAACCTTGTACCAAGTATGGCAACTCAAACTCATCTTTGTAGTGGACAATAAGACTTGTCAAAATTGGAGTTAACTAAACAATTCAAATGAGAGGAAAAAACAAAGGGAAAATGAGGGGGGAAAAGGAAGGAAATAAACTGATCTGTATGTTTCAACAAAACAAACTCATTTGCTAATTTAGACATGAACAGCTGCAAGCCAAAATGTCTGAAAAAAAATCTGGCTTCTCCGTCTTTCAGTTCAACTACTTTCCAGTTCTTTGGCAAAATACTTGTCCATCAAAGTGAGACTGAAAGGTAAGATGAAAAGGTTTACATTGATTCTTGAAGTATAAAAAAAAAAAAAAAAAAAATGTTTAAAAGGAAAGAAAAGTTGAATCAACAACTGTGTGGGGCCAACGTTCAGGGCCAGTTTTCACCAGTACTCATTTTATCAACATCGGCCAATTCAGACGTTTTTGAAATCGCATTACACATTATCAAAGCCGTTTGTTCATGCTGCTGCCACACTCGTTTGTTAACATTCATGGTCACTCAATATTTGGTTAAGTGAAGTAATGTTAAAGTGCACATGCATAAGATCCTTTGTTTCTTGACAAGCTTATTCAGACATGTTATGCAACAAACATTTTTTTTTAATTATCCTCTGTCAACTCAACTCCCTAGGCAAGTCATCTAAAAGTAAATGGTGAAGCGATATCCCATAGTACATCCGCAATCAAAGGGTCCCAAAAAAAACTTTAAAGACCTAGTTCAAAGCAAAATGTTTGCAGAGCCATATGTCCAATGGATACAGAAAATATCAGGAGAGTGAAAATCTTGGGCAGTACATTTCAAGCTGGAAAATCAATTACCAGAGGACATGTATATTATTCATCGATTGTGTGCACTCCTATAACAAAGTATTGCAATGGCAAAATCCACTGTCTAATCATAGGAATTGTGTTACTTGGCAAACTGCATTCTGCCAGCTTTGCCAGAGACTGCACATTCGTCCAACCTCATTCAGATTCCATTTCACCTCCATTCGACCGCACCTAAGCTACAGAAACCGCTTCGGTCAACCACCACTCGACTTCATCATTGGCTGTTCAAGAGTATTATAGAACTACGGTCAACCACCACTCGATTTCATCATTGGCTGTTCCAAGAGTATTACAAGAACTACCCATTTTCTTTTCTGTCCAGTATTTTTTTTTTTTTTCTGAACCAGTCAACTACATATGCGGTCCTGGCAAATTATGTTTTGGCAAATTGTGTCCAGTTGAAGGATTATACCCCCTAAAGACAAGCATAACCTCTGTTTACGCCTGGAAAATTTCTCATCCTTGGCCAAGCCCAACAATTTTGCAAACCCAAGCAACAAAAATTACAGTGTAACCGTCACATTGGCTTAAATGATCTCCACCATCACAAGCCCAACATTTCTTGCATTCATCAATCAACATCGCATCTCGGGCTTTCAATACAACAAACCACATCAAGTGACATAGCACCAATCAGGACCTCGCACTCATGATAAAAAAAAAAGAGAAAAGATGACAGGCAACAACTACGGCCTCCATATCCATATTGCAGTCAGTCATCTAACCACGAGTCATGATCCAACAACAAACGGTAAACTCCCAGTTTGTCACCTACAACACCCAACATATGATTCAGTCAGCATCATCCACCCCCATCATCACACAAAGGGTCACCGCTGACAAACCTCATTCAATCACCACGGGCAAACCGGTCTTTACAACTGGACCAGAACATTGGGCACTCATCCAATCCATTCATAACAAGCCAGTCTTTAGGGAGTATAATCCTTCAGACCAAGGCATCAGTCAGCACAGGCAGACTCGCATCAGTCACACACAGACAGACCCACAAGTCGTCACAGACACCATCCATCACACAGGCCGACTTGTCAGTCACCACAAGCAAGAAGTCACCACACACTCCACTACTCACAACAGACCCCATTGATCATCAACTCGAGCAGCCAGTCACTCGACCCCTGTCAGTTCCAGACATCCATGTCTCCACAGGTAGATTCCCTTTAGTTGCTACTCGCATCAGTCACCACACAGACAGACCCACAAGTCGTCACAGACACCATCCATCACCACAGGCCGACTTGTCAGTCACCACAAGCAAGAAGTCACCACACACTCCACTACTCACAACAGACCCCATTGATCATCAACTCGAGCAGCCAGTCACTCGACCCTGTCAGTCTCCAGACATCCATGTCTCCACAGGTAGATTCCCTTTAGTTGCTACAGACTCCATCCGTCACTACAGACTCCATCCATCACCACAGGCAGACTCGATCCCTATTACAGGTAGACTCCATACGTCATTACAGGCAGACTCCCTTCAGTCTCTGCAGGCAGACTCCATCCGTCACTACAGACTCCATCCGTCACTACAGACTCCATCCGTCACTACAGGCAGACTCCGTCACCACAGGCAGACTCCAGTCTCTGCAGGCAGACTCCCTTCAGTCTCTGCGGGCCCAGACTCCCTTCAGTCTCTGCAGGCAGACTCCCTTCAGTCACCGCAGGCAGACTCCATCCGTCACCACAGGCAGACTCCATCCGTAAACCACAGGCAGACTCCATCCGTCACCACAGGCAGACTCCATCCGTCACCACAGGCATAAGATAATGTTGCTTATAGCCCAGCCGACCGCAAAGGGCCACATCAGGGCTGGTCACCACAGGCAGGCAGACTCCATCCGTCACTACAGGCAGACTCCATTCGTCACTACAGGCTTCAGTCTCTGCAGGCAGACTCCGTCACTACAGACTCCATTCGTCACTACAGGCTTCGGAGTCTGTCACTACAGACTCCATCCGTCACTACAGGCAGACTCCATCCGTCACTACAGACTCCATCCGTCACTAGACTCCATCTGTCACTAGACTCCATCTATCACTACAGACTCCATTTGTCACTACACACTCTATCCTTCACCACAGGTAGATTCCCATCCGTCACTACAGACTCCATCCATCACCACACACAGGCTCCATCCGTCACTATGGACTCATCTGTCACCACAGGTAGATTCCCATCCGTCACTATGGACTCATCCGTCACCACAGGTAAATTCCCATCCGTCACTACAGGCTCTATCCATCACCACACATAGGCTCCATCCGTCACTATGGACTCATCTGTCACCACAGGCAGACTCCCTTCAGTTTCCACAGGCAGACTCCATCCATCACTACAGACTCGATCACTTCAGACTCCATCATTCCCACAGGCAGACTCCCTTCAGTCTCCACAGGCAGACTCCCTTCAGTTTCCACAGGCAGACTCCATCCATCACTTCAGTCTCCACAGGCAGACTCCATTCAGTTTTTCACAGGCAGACTCCATTCAGTTTTCACAGGCAGACTCCCTTCATCACCCTAGAGTATTCATCAATCACAACAGGAAGACTCCAGTCACCAAATCAATCTCCACAAGCGGACTCAATCGCCTCAGAGTCACAGACAACCACTGCACATTTCAGTCACTCAAGGTCAATTCTCGCCAAAGTGGGCAGACATCTTAACGAGGCATTACATGCATTCAATCAAACTTACATCAATCAGATCATCAATCACCAAAGACATCACCACCACATTCATCATGACCATTTCCACATGCCAAAGACTCCAGTCTTTCTCAAGCTCAGCTTCACCACTCACTCGTCAGCTATTGCCAAGTCAAACACCAATTCAGCGCACTCACACTTAACTAATTCCATTCCACTCAAAAGGGCCAGCACATGCTTTTTGCATTCCTCTCAATCACATTCATAATTTGCATAATCATGATCGAACACATCATTCTGGCCTGCATGGAAATTCACATACTTCCGACCCATTTCATTCCAGTCATTCTCTCCACCAACTTCACAATGTCCTTTGCACCATCTTTACATTCTACACATCTTGATAAATGCAATGCACACATCTCCATACGTTAGGACACTTGGCTTTAAAAGCAGGCAACTGAAAAAAGGTATTCCTTCTTTTTAAAAAAATTGTGTTTTCTTAGACAGGCAACAGTACTTTACAAGTTCACAGCTTTTTTCCCTCCCTTTTTACAGCCTAAGACGGTATTGCAGAGAATAGGAAAAAAAAATGGCTGTTTCTGGCGATTCTGTTTCAATGGACACTGAAGATCCATCAAAAGACTCTCCCTCTCTCTTATTCAAAGAAGGCTTGTACTTTTGACTTTCAGCAATTATGCCAACAAATGTACTAGCACATCTTTTACCCTTCCAATGCAATTCTGGGCACTTCCCCCGTTCAGAGCAACTTCACTTTTTATTACAATACTCTTCAGATAAATCGACAATACTTTTGAAAACATTTCCTGCTAACTTTTCTATCTCTTGCCTTTTCACAAGTTTCAGCATTGTTCAACTTTTTCTGCACTCCACAGAACCAACTAGATGACATTTAACAATTTGACAACTGTCGAACTTTCACGTATCCTCTTTTACAGTTATTTGCGCATTCTAACCAGCTCATCGTTCTGGATAACCCAAAACATCATTCATCTCTCCGGATAAATCACTATGGGGAACGCTCCCACCATTCTTAACAACTCGCACATCTGCCCCTCTCTGGGATACTCACTCTGAAGACTTTCAACTCTTGTTCTAACCACCCTACACTAAAGATCCTTCAATCTAGCCAACTGATCATCCCAGAAGTTCTCACCATTCTTAAACTCTCCAAACAGCATTCGCCATTCTGACAGATTCATCATTCTGAAAGCCATCATCACTCTCACCACTCTGGACAGCTCCAACAACATTCGCCACTGTGGGTAACTGATCACTCAGAAAGCTCTCGCTCCTCTTAACAACTCATCACTCTGGATAACTCGAACAGCATTCAGCACGCCAGTAACTCATCATTTGGAAAACTCACCACTCTAGTAACTCACGACTCTGGACAACTCAAACATTCGCCAGTCTAGTGAAACTCCCCTCTAAAAGCTCTCCCCTCCATTTACCATTCTGAACAATTCAAGCTCTCGGGACAACTGGAACAACACTGGATAATTCATCACTCGCAAGGCTCACACACTCAAAATTCTCACCACTGTGAACGACTTCTGAACAGCATTCGCCACTCATAAAGCTCTCACAACTGTCACTCTATAGACATCTCGCCATTCTGTCATCATTCTACCATCAAACAGCTGCACAACTCATCACCTACATCGCTCATCATTCAGGACAACTCTCTGTATAGTGCACACTTCTACATTCTCTGTTCTGAGCCATTATCTTTCTGAAGGACAAAAACTCTTGCAATCTGTTCCCACTCTGATCCCTCTCCAATTCATGACAACCACAGCCACTCTCCACAACTCTCCCTATGCTAGATAAGCCACTTTTTCCAACGCTTGTGGTAAACACTCGCTGTCACTACCAATCACTCTCAGCAGAGCACAGCAAAAGCTCCTTGCTCAAAACTCGAACTAACTTCCTTTCTTCCAGAACAGTCGTTCCCATGACCACTAGGGCCATCTTTCAGTCTGGCATTCTCTCCCATTCAGACAACTTTCGAGTGAAGTGTCTGACGTCATTCACTCACAGAGTTTCATTTTTTGTAGTTCTCTTCCAGAACAGCAGCTTTTTACACAAGATCACACTTTCTCATCGAGCTTCAAAGTACCACTTTTATATGAATCAATAGCTGAATATCTATGTCAGTTTGTTCATATGTTGATGCCCACATCTACATTGTAAAGTAAAAGCAAAACTTGCGACCACGTTCAGCCGCTTCACAAGGTCTATTAGGTTATGCAGTCGCCATCAACAGACTGAGGTCAGCGTTCTGTTTTACCAACTCCATTATGTTTTCCAAATTGCTCATAGCTCAAAGGCAATGTGTTAGCAACTTATTGACAACACATTGCCTACTCTTGTTAGGTAAGTTTAATCAACCAATTGCTTTGAAACGATTGTTTAGGTTGAAGGATTTCATTTGATAGGGGAGGATGACAAAAAAAAAAAAAGAAAAAAAAACCAAACTGCAATGGTCATTCTTGAACAAAAAGAAAAATTTGTTTTACCCACATAATGCCACAATCACACAAAACTCCATCTCCGCCATTTACCATACAATGCACAACCCAATGCTATTTTTCCCCTCTCAAAACACACAATCAGTTCATCATCACTTTTCTCTCAGAATTTAAGTATTTAAATATAGGACAAGTTTAAACAGGTATTTCGGGCAGCTGATTTTGAAACATATTTTAGCAGCTTTTGAACACTGATAACAGTGGTTAGAACTAGAAGGAAATACCATATTATAAGGACCAAACACAATGTATTTCAATGAATAGGGAAATTTTTTTAAGTGTAGCCTGTATAACAGGCAAAATTGTTATGTAAAATAAACACAAGCTTGACCAAACAACAAGCTTGACCAAACAAGGGTATTTCTGGCAGCTGATTTTGAAACATATTTAGGCAGCTTTTAACACACCTCCAAAGTGGTTAGAAGGAAATACCTTTGACTGTTAAAAGGATCAAATGGAATGCATTTCAATACATTTTCAGGTGTAGCCTGTACAACAGGTAAATTTTCTTCTTTTTTTTTTAAAGTAAAATCAAAACAAGCCTGACCAAACTCAGAATAAACAAATGACATCTGATTCATGGCCTTTTTTCAGCACACATTAAGTATGCCCCTTCATGCAGATCATTTCAAACAGCAGACCAACAATAGATACGGGTGAACTGGAAACACAGACAGTAGAAACAGGCTTTGAAAATCTCAATTTTTACCGGACAGTAAGGAGGTAATGACCAATACTTCATGACAAACAACGGACTCGGACAAGTTTTTCATGACCCAGTATTTAGTTCTTAACTAAATTAGTAGTATGCAGTGAACAATAAATCCACGGTTCGATGCAACAACATGGAGCTTATGTAAACAATTCACTGTGCACCCACAACAATGACTTTTGTCTGTAACCTCAGAATTTAAGAATATATCCAAAATCCATTGTTCCTTGATCTAAACCCCCCAGTTTTTACGACCAAGACATGAAGCATTTGGACAGCAAAATGAAAAAATTACCATACAGAAAACCCAATACCAGCTCAATACAGCGATCTCATACCAGCTTTTTTTTTTACTGCACACAATCTATGTGCTCCATATTGTACTGCTTGACATTTAAAGTCCTACATTCCCTCTCAGTTCCACTTAGACTTCAATTTGAACTGCTCAAAGGGTGGTCCACAAACCATTCAAAAATAACTTTAGCACGATCAACCGATCTGTTCAATTTATGGAGAGTATTTTTAACAGCAATTCTGTGTTCGTTTGTCAATTTCTCTTGTCTTAGGTCCAGATCTTTCAATATGACCCATTCTCTTAACACAGTGTTTTCATTTGTGTCAACATTTCATTGGCATAGTTCATACATACATACTCCAAATTTAGTTCGTTTTCCATCTTCATTTTCTGCATCCAACTATAAATGTCATCCTTTTCCAATAATTTCTTCCCATTTTCTTTTTCTTCTTTTTTTTTTTCTTTTTTTCATTTTTTTTTTTTTTTCCTCTTGTTTTTCTTCTTTTTTTCTTTTTAAATTTCCATCCCCCTTTTTTTTCTCTTTTAGAGGATGGCTTTGCTTTTTTTTTTTTCTTCTCTCTTTTAAAGGATGGCTTTGCTTTTGTAAATGTTTTAACCGATGTAATTTGTTCCCCCCTTTTCACATGCCAATCTCAATCCATTTGTGCACGTCTTTACTTCTCATGGATCTGCAAACAGTCAACGACTAATCCATCATTTTACAACCAATATGTGACGACCATATCCTGGTACTCTTGTGTTGGCGATGAACTTGGATGCTATGGGCTGTGCAAACCAGGACCAAGAGAACCGAGGATGCCGGAAGGAAGCAGTCCTAATGGAATGGGTCATATCGGGACAGCGAGGGGTTTAAATGGAATTAAACCTTCCTAGCTCAGTGAGGGGATTGGTTGATGATCCATCAAGCATTTCTGTAGAAACAAAAACAAACAGGAATAAATAGTACCTTTTTTCAATTTCCTGTGGATACAAACACACACAAGTATGGTCAAGTTACACAATGACTTTTTCAACACCAGACCTGTTTACTCCAAATTCATGTAACTGTAGTATCTCTGACAAAAGCCTGTATTTTTTTTCTTTTTTTTAAACCCCACTAACTTTCATGATCGCAATACTTTCGCAACTTACGAAGATTTGAAAGAGCCGGCCGTTGGCGCGCAAGATCACTTCATCGACATCTTTGACAAAGTGAACAACGCAAGGCACACCGACGCTGGGAATTTTCTTACTGCTTTTGACCGAAACGGTAGCAGACGAAACATCGCGTTCAACAATTTTCTTTTCTTGATATTTTTCCTGTAGTATTTTTTCGTTGCTGCAATTCCTATAATTTTGATTTTTCCATAAAAATTAATGGCAAAATTGTAAGGGTAAACGGTCTGCAACACAGTAAAATAGCACCGAGCTGAAAAAAAAAAAAATTTTAATTTCTATCCACTCCACTAACCCTTATTTCTAAAACCAAACCTACTTCCCCCCCTCATGATGGGTGGGTTCCTCATCTGTTTGGAATGTTTCCTTTAACTTTCTGTATTGAACACCATACAAATAAGAAAAATCTAGACACATCAGCCTCCTCCCTCCTCAACATTCCCATTTCCTTTTCAGCAATGTGACGTGAAACAAACTTTGGCAGACAAGCAGTTTTCAGACTTTCCTTCTTTCACTGCTTCAAGTTGTTGGAGGGCATATTCTTTCCACAGTTCGAAGACATATTTACGTAACACAAACAAACAATCCAATCTCTTGAACACAGCACAATCTAAATCGATTCATGAAATATATGGCAGAGTATGACTGAAAAAAGAAAAAGGGACAAGCAATCATCAATCTGAACGAACAGAATGTGGAGTTCCCACTTTGGAGGCAAGATGCGAGTGCATTTGTTGGGTGAATAAAAAGTGGCAACTTCTTCAACTTTCCCAAAGTACATTCCTTCATCTCAGCTCCAGCCTCTCCCTATTTTTTTTCAACGACTGCCTGCAATGAGAGCAAATTTTTTTTAACTGAAGTCATCAAACACAAGATGTGGTTTGAACAAAAAGAATGTTACTGAAATCATGAACAGAATGATTAACTGTGTAATTCTAATCTCCCTTTCTCAACAAAAGGAAAAAGGAAAAAAAAGAAAAAAGTTCTGAATGGTTTATAATAGGCCTAACTCATCCTCGAATTCTGTAACACAAGTATTGAGTATAATCACATGTAGATCATTAAGTTTCCAGTCACGAAAATTTCGGATCATTAGGGCATCAGCAGTCAACTACAAAAATATATTTCTAACTCAATATGCAGAACACAAGGCAATCCCCCATGCCAACCAGAATGGGAGCCAAATGTTTCAACAACTTGTGAAATGGCGTTGTACGCACAGCCAAAAATTTTTCTTTCAACTTCCAACACATGATTATTTCTTCTCTGCATTTCGGATTTCCCTCATTCTTTCTCAGAGAAATGACATGAAATTTTAAAACAGATTAACACACCTTGGGCACACATTAAACCCGATCGCCATGCTATGATGACATGTGCACAAACAAAGCGTGCATCCTGTGCACTAGTGATGCTTTACATAGAAGACCGCCGATCGTGGGGCAGGATAATATCCCCAACTGCAAAAAAGGGTGGAGTAGATGTACCCTAGCCTAGTACAATTCCGCTGACAATGAACCACGAGCGGACAGAAAATAGCATACCTCGGTGTCCGGAATATTCAACTTGCTTCAAACATCGACAGCACGACACAATACAAAGGCTTAACAATCATGCTGTGTTTGAAATTGTACATGTTACTAGACTAGTCGCTGTATAATGTATACAAATTAATTCTCAAGTTACATCATGGACTAAAAAGATGAATTAATGAGCGCGGTTGGATGACGCCAGTCAACAGCTACGCCCAATACGATGGGAGTGGCTCGAGGGGGGGGGGGGGGGGGGGGGGGGAAGGGATCAATTGACGTCACAAAAACCAAGCCCACGCTAAGCTTTGGCACAACGCAACTAGGCCTATGTATAGAACAGCGTTTGTCGACTAGGCCCTATGACCTATGTATAGAACAGCGTTTGTCGACTATGACGTCATTCATCATAATATAATAATCTGCGCCATTTCCCAATCGATATTTCCTTTCCCAACAACTCCGTATGGTGGAAAATCACACTTCTTAATAGACCAACTTAAGCCAATACTTTATCGGTAACCATAAACAGATCTGTGTACCTTTCATGTAAACCGTACAACAATGAAGATCTCATTCCATTAGGCCTAACCAAAGCCGTTGAAATAAGCAGTCACATTCTGCTGTCAGACAACTTGAGTACAACACAATATATTTTTAATATCAGTACATTAAACCATCAACCTTTCGCC
>JAFLJL010016769.1:140013-142513 GCA_018398815.1 Conus ventricosus
AAACTACACAAGGGGACTGTAGCTCCAAGCATAATACTTTCACATGAACAAGTCCCCACAAAAAAAAATTTTGAACAATCTACACAAAAAAAATATAAAACCATACCCAAACGGGTTTAAACCCATACCCAATAACATAACTGTAAATCAAACATATTTCAAAAAAGCACCCCGGATATGCCCGGGGACTTCCACTGAGTTGCAGCTTGCTAATACCGAAAAAATTTAGCCCAGCCCCGACTTTTCTGTGGGACCTGGGATTGTACTGCACTGGGGTTACCTGTGGGGTCCCAATCCCATTGCCCAACGCGAACCCTGCTGTTTTTCAGCTTTCCCTTTCCTGCGGGAAATTTGAGGGGTTTGTGTTTCTGTCTCTATCACGAACCTTTCCCATAAAAGTATTTTTTGGAACTTCTGCAGGGCCCCACAACAGCTAAACACCCTTTCCACCGTTGCGTACCCTTCTTCACACTTTGTAAATTTTCCCTGCTAAATCTCACAGGAAAACTCGACCCCTTTCAGCTCCTGAAACAATACTGCAACCCCCCCCCAAACCTGATGTTTCTGCCGCAAAAAAAGGGTTTGGGGAAAAATTTTTCTGGTAGCTTCAAGAGGGGAGGGGGAACCCTTTCTTTCCAGCACCGTCTGCAGTGCTTCCCTCTGCACCCGGTCTACCACTCGACCACTGTGGTTTCCCGCCTTACCAAATCACTGAAGGACCCGTGATCGAAAGGAAAAATTTCGGAAAAAACCCCCCCCCCCCTTGTAGAAACCCAAATTTAAAACCGGCAGACTCCTGACTTCTTTTTTGGTTTTTGGGTTCTCTTTTTTCATCATTTCTCCACCTTCCCCCTTTCTGGCTGCTTTTTTTCGCCTCCGACAAAAAAAACCTGGGAACCCCAGGTTTGGAAACCCCAACCCTGGCACTTTGTTGGTCTGCGGTGAGATTGGCTTTTTCTAAAACCTCTCCAGACGCTCCTACTGCCTCATATGCTCCTCCCATGCCCCCGGATGCTTTCGAAATTTCTCCATGAAATTCACAACACCTTCCAATCCTCAAAAGCTTCCCCACATTCGAAAAAGACCGCAGGTTTCGTTGGCCCCTCCCCCCCCAAAAAGGGGGCACTCGCCCCTGGTATAGCCCCAAGGAGTGGAGAATGCTGTGGGCTTCCTTTGACCTCACTCAAGCTATTTTTCCCGTAACCCTTTTCAGAACGATCCCCGGGGAAAACTGGCTCTTTTCTTGTGGGATCCCGAGCGAAAGTCCCTTCCCTGTTGGGTTTTGACCTCTGAAAAAAACCTTTTTGCACGTTCAGGGCGGCTTTTTCCCACACAGAATCGATTTCTCACCTGATTTTTCCCCACTAAAACCGGGGGGCACTACTGAAAATTTGGACGGTTTAATCACCCCCAAAGGGCCAACATCTTTTTCCTCCTCCCCGATCACTTGCTTGGTGGGGTTTTTGGGATCGGGTAGGTTTCAAAATGTACGGGTTTTTGTGATGTCAAAATCCACCGGAAAATGTCTTAGGGGTTTTCCTGCCTGGGTTTTTCATCAGGGGCGCCCTATACTGTTTAGGAGCCCCCTAACTTCCTCCGTCCCCCTACTGTTTGCCCTTCATACCAAAAACACATCCCTGTAGAATCTTCCCCCGGAAACTCAGGCAACCCAAAATTTTCTCCCTTTTTTCTGTGGGTCTTTCCCCCACCCCCCATCAAAGATTTCTGTGCGCCCATGTGCTGACTTCAAAGCGAATTTTATTTGCGGAAATAAAAATTTTCTGGAATAGTTTTTGATTTCCCCCTTCACATCGATTCGGGTTTTTTCCTGATTTCCCTTTTAATGATGGTGAATGGGCCCCCCCAATATCGCAGCTTGTTGTGATCCGGGGGGGGAAGCAGTAACGGGGCTTTTATCTCCCCCTTGAGGATTTTCTTTTCCCCACCTTTCCCGTCATACGCCCCTTTTTCTGGACGAAACCCCCTCCCGCAAACTTTTCCCCTTTCGACCCTTAAAATGTCTCCTCGACCTATTGGTAATCAAACCCCATACGATTGGGTTTTTACTTTTCGGATCCGTTCTCCGGGGCCAAAGCTCTTTTAGAAAGCCACCGGGGCCCCGAACTGTCCGCCCATACAGCCCGCTCAAAAGGCCCAAAAGCCTGTGCTTTTCCAGGGGCCTCCTGTTGGGGAACAGTGCCGTGGAAAGGGAGCGGTCCCAATCTGCGGGCCCTTTTCCCCACAGAGCTTTTTTAAGGGTGCCCTTCAGCACACCCCTTTAAACTCTCACCAAGCCATTGCATTGGGATGGTTGGGGTTGAGGGACTGTGGATCCCCAGCAGCCTTTGACCTCCTTTATCCCGCCTGAGGTGAACTGTGGGCCCCCTTCACTGAGAATTTGTTTCTGGCCCCACCCCACGCGAAAAAAAGATGTTTCCCCGCCCTTCAGCGACCGTTGGTACTTACGCCTTTAAAAGCAACCCCTTCTGGGTATCTGGTC
>JAFLJL010016769.1:147513-150013 GCA_018398815.1 Conus ventricosus
TAAACAGATACGCTTTATGCCACAATAATGCATCAGGACTTGGACAGAGAGGAGAGAGAGAGAGAGAGAGAGAGGGGCGTTGCATGGGAGGATGATAACGTGTCAGTAGAAAGCAGACATGAAAACTACAATGCCATGTGGAGCACACGGCTGCTTGGCCTTGTTCGCAACCATGAGCTCGACCTCGACCTTGACCTTGACGCTGCCGAGTTGGTAAACAAAACACTTGCAGCATATGTTGAAGCAAGCAAGCAAGCAAGCAAGCTAGCTAGCACAGCCTACGTTTGCTTTAACGTTCGTCAATAGTTCCAGTGCGAATCGCCTGTGTAGGTACAGTCAGAGATCTAAAGGTCAACTAATTTGTGCATCGCATATATTATAAGGGGCGTAAGTCGAACGCATGCTATTCGCTGTGTGTGATATGCACATGGTATGAGATTGAAGCATGCTATTCGCTGTGTGTGATATGCACATGGTATGAGATTGAAGCATGCTATTCGCTGTGTGTGATATGCACATGGTATGAGATTGAAGTCGCTGCTGCCAGTGCGTGCATGGAGAGGGGATGGGAGGGGAAAAGGAGGTGGCGGGAGAGCAGATGAGATAAAGAGAAGAGAGGCGTGGAGAGGTAGATTGTGTGTGTGTGTGTGTGTGTGTGTGCGTGCGTGCGTGCGTGCGTGCGTGCGTGTGTGTGTGCGCGCGCGCGCGCGCGCGCGCGCGCGCGCGTGTGTGGTGTGTGTGTGTGTGTGTGTGTGTGTGTGTGTGTGTGTGTGCCTGCGTGTTTGTGTGTGTGTGTGTGTGTGTGTGTGTGTGTGCGTGCGTGCGTGTGTATGTGTGCGTGCGCGCGCGCGCGCGCGCGCGCGTGTGTGTGTGTGTGTGTGTGTGTGTGTGTGTGTGTGTGTGATGTGTGTGTGTGTGTGTGTGTGTGTGTGTGTGTGTGTGTGTTCGCCCGCGCGAAACTGTATGATCATGATTGTCACTGTTGTTTAGTTAACTGCCGAACAGACAGACAGACACAGAGAGAGCGCACACACACACACACACACACACACACACACACACACACACACACAGCGAGAGAGAGAGGTTGGTCATTCACTTTTGTTTCTTGTTTGAAGTGTGTGCAGACACCAGGACCAAATCGCAAGTTTAACTATCGACAAGTACGATTGACAGATGTCAACAAAACACGAACTGTTGATGTAAAATAAAAAATAAAAAAAGCAACAAAAAAAAAAGCGCTAATATTGTTATTCAGCACAACATTCCCTCATTCCATTTGAATCACTCGACTCGAAATACCTTTTGAAAGCTCCAAACAAACAAAACAAAACAAACCAAAATAAAAACAAAGAAACCTCCCCTCCCCCCCCCCCCCCCCCCCCCCCCCCCCCCCCCCCCCCCCCCGCAAATCTTTCATATCCTCACCCACACCCTCTCCCTCCAGTAACAGGCGCCAAAGCCTGGTTGAACCTCAAAAGCATAGTGTGCGGTTCTCTCGCCATTTTACAGCGTTATCAATGATTTCTGTGAGCACGTTGTACTTGATATTTGACGGGGAGGAGTGTCTGTACAGAAAAGGAGGCCGGTTTGACAGAAAATCATTCCACGGAGCTTGTACCCACAACCAATAGGTCTACACAATCTACCGCTTGCATTAATAATAATAATAATAATAATGGGGACAATTTCTACAGCGCCCATCCTAACAACGTAGGCTACAGGGCGCTTTACAAGTTTTAGTAATTCAACTTATAAAAAATATAAGTAGAGCACACACACACACACACACACTCTCTCTCTCTCTCTCTCTCTCTCTCTCTCTCTCTCTCACACACACACACACACACACACACACACACACACACAATTCTGCGTTCACGAGTCATAAACACACACACACGCACGCACGCACACAGCACACTCGCGCGCACGCACACACATACAGACACACACGCTCGCGCGCGCACACACACACACTGGAACATAATGTTGCACACACACACACACACACACACACACACACACACAGAGGAACATAATGCTGCATACATTAACCCCCTTTTTGTTGTTGTTGTTGTTGCATACTTTAACTGACATAATATGGCCTATCGGTACACGGGCGTTTGATTGAAGTGTGGGGTCGGTGTAGGGATACAGCAACCCTGAACATTCACCCTTTTCGATTGGAAAATTTGCGCTGATAGCCGATGTAAGATTAGTGCCATTCCGCAAGCGCTCAAGCTAAAAATGTAAAAAGTTGGCGCTTTTCGGTTGTATCCAAAACACGGACAGTGTCAGCTTGACCCAGTCGCGTCTTCTTATTAATATTCATGAAGTGCGTGACCTACTGCCGATGTAAACATTAACTTCGAGTCCATATATGGTCTCAACCTTGCAACAACCAGCTGCAAAGAAGAGAGAGAAAGAGAGGAATTTGGCAAGCCCGCAAGCCAAGCTTGCATACGTAGGCTGCAAACAAATCGATCATGATCCTGAA